>JAOEHX010010318.1:0-14818 GCA_025448015.1 Bolborhynchus lineola | reverse complement strand
CTTCCCTTCCCTTCCCTTCCCTTCCCGTCCCTTCCCTTCCCTTCCCTTCCCTTCCCTTCCCTTCCCTTCCCTTCCCTCACTTAAATATCAGTAACATGAAGGGATACTTATGGAGAACAGGAGTTGCAATGCTTAAAATCACAGATTTGGGTTTTGGGTTTTTTATTTCGTTTTTTTTTTTTTCCCCCTAGTCTTATTAAAATAGGCAAAAATATAAAACGTCGTGTAGGATCTCCACTATGTCACAGAAATCTCATCAGGTAGTAATCCTAAATCACTGCAGCTCCACTGACTCTCATCTAAACTACATGTTTGCAGGCACCACCAGATGCTCAGTTACTGCTAAGAGGTGGAGACACAACATCTAGGCCTCCTGGAAGTTTTGTGATTTATTCATCTCCTTCTTTCTCCTTGCAAAAATACTTTCTATCCTCTTTAGGATCTATGCTAGTTTTCTTGTCTATTTGCAGCAAGGACTGTAAAGCACTTGTGCAGCTGTTAGCTTCCACTGACTGAGTCTTGTCTTCTCTTTTCAGCTGAAGATTAGGGTTGTTTGTGTTATGGTTTTCAGAAATGCACAAGTAATTTATAGTTAAGTACCATATAGTTACTATCTTAAAGGAATTATTTTAGTGTTGAGTGGCAAGGAGAAAGATGTTCTTACGCCTAATTACCACAATTCCCTTTCCCCACAAGCTAGATGAAGCACTTCTGCTTTTGTGCTATATTGGTATGAGAAGATGGGCTGAAAAGCAATTGAGGAATTTTGTCATAGTTTGAATCACAGTAACAGAAAGCAATCACAATGACTTTCTGATTGTCTCCTATGTAGTCTTGTATATAGGTTATACAAGGAGGAATTATAACTGACATGTCAGTACGCATTTCCCTCTGTGTAGTAGCTCTGCCTATTCTGGGGCCTCATTTATTCCCCGCAGTTTGAGATATGTGTTCTTGAAAAAGGAGAGGTTGGAGAAACATCAGGTTCCTTTTTAAACTGATTTCACAAAAGCTCAATTAAATGGTGATTTTATCTTATGCAGCACAAATGCAATTTGCCTGGTGGAAGTAGCAGTAGGACTTCAGGTTGAATAGCATTTTCCATGCCTAGGACATATTTCCTAGGCATGTCTACTGTAAAAGATTTGAGCTTTCTCTTGCATCCTTAGAAGAGACATATATAACCATTTAACTGAGAACTGTAACTTAAAGATCACTTTTTAGGTGCTGAAGTTAATATCTAACTCCTGTCTAATATAGGATGAAAATGCTAA
Source organism: Bolborhynchus lineola (assembly GCA_025448015.1). Lineage (NCBI taxonomy): Eukaryota > Metazoa > Chordata > Aves > Psittaciformes > Psittacidae > Bolborhynchus > Bolborhynchus lineola. The sequence continues at coordinate 13,544 of JAOEHX010010318.1, read as the reverse complement.
CAGGAATGTATAGGCTGTATGCCACTTAAAGAGGTACACCTAAGTCTCATCCTCCTTTTAAATCCAATGGGTGTTCAAAGTGCCTATTCACGTCAAAACATGATTATAAGTGGTCCTAAGAGGAACACAGGTTTCTTGAAAATTAACTCTTTAATTCATTGTTTGGAAAATGAAATGGCTGCTGTGTGTCAGGATATTAGAAGGCTGCTGTGAACTTCTGGAGTACCTGCAGTTTAGAGAAAAGCAAATTGATCATAAGAATTTCCTATGCCTCTTTTTCAGCTTTTCTTCAATTGGTATTTCAGTCGCCATGCAGCTCTTACGTTGATGTCATAAACTGAGCAGTTAGGTATGACATAATTCCAGACTGTTTGAATTAGTGGTGGCAGTTAGATCACTATTATTGATAGTGCCTGCAGGCAGGGAACCATTAAGGTGTCATAAACTTAGCAACCTCCTATGACATAATACTAATCTTTTAAATATAGTTGTTACAGTTAGGTTGTGTCCCAAGGGACATTAACTCTAACTCTAGTGCCTGTTGTGAATGAGTGCAAGATACAACTTTTCTAAGAACTGCTAAACTCCGTATTTCTTGCAGCATTTGATTAACAGTTACAGCAGCATGCATGGCAGAAATATTTTCCATTTGCTGTTTTGGAGTAGAAGAAGACAAGTAAAATGGGTACATTTTTTCAACAGCTGTCATAATATAATTAAGAATGGATGAATGATAAATGGATAAACCAGGAATTAAACCAAAAAGAAGTCAGAGCTTTAGAAAAAGTGTTGCTAAAACTTTTTCAACAACAATCAACTTACTTACACATGTTTGTGTCTGTGTTCTTACAGCTGTCTCCACATGGCCCCACATGGGTAGAAACAAACTTAAATAGGAGGCCGAATCCTAAGTATACAGGATAACAATTGCAATTTGCTGAATAATTTTACATTCCAAGACTTTGGATGGGAATGGAAGGGTGTTAAGATACGCATGCACAGTCATCAAAGTCAAAGGAGTTTTGACAAATTCTTGTTTACTGTTACTATCCTGCGTGTCATGGAAGCTCATTCACAGGAAGGACATGCTTTTAATGTATTAGCTAGCTAAAAATCCAGAGACAAGTTTGTTAGAATTCTTCAAAGGAACAGGAATTTTAGCTTTTTTTTTTTCCAAATAACATCACAAATTCCTTGGACTCTTTGAGATATGAAACATTTTAAACCTTTAGTCATAGAAAATGTCTCCACAGCAAGTCAAGCTTTGGTTCTCAATATCTGAAAATGCCACCACTTGCTATGGCGTAGGCTTTAATTCAGCTTGCAGGTATGTAAAACTCTCCTGCTGATTTTGAACAGCAGGTTTGGAAAAACATTTCTTTGAGAGTTTTTAAAGAGTGTGTGTAGAGTGTATGAGAGAGTTTGAGAGTGCATGGGTAGTAACATACTTAGCTAGAGAGATAAAGAAACCAGACACCATAGTGAAGTTGCTCAATTTGAGAGCAAGCAAAATGCTTTGTGACTGAATTTGGAATCAGGTCTTACACATAGAAACAGGCAAGCAACAACATTACGGTAAGGTAAACATAACAATGTGTCATCAAAACCAGCTTGTTTAGTCAACTAGGCTCTAAAAATAGGAATCCAGCAGGTAGCACGTATAGAGGATATGATTTTCTAAGGAACATTGTGTAAAACTTGAAAGTCACAGCTAAGTCAAGTGAGATACGAACACCCACTTGCAGCTAGTGCTGTGAGGACAGTAGAAGGCTACAAAACCAGCCAACCAGCAAACCAACAGGTATCAAAGCTGACAAGTAAAACGTGCAGTAGGCAGCATTAGAGATATTACTCAATCTGGTGGCAGTGATTGTGAGGCAAACCATTTGAAAGAAGGGTGAGAAATTTGGTGTTGCTTTGTAGTGATTCTTCTGGGAATGCTAAGAGTAGCCAGAACTAAAGAAATTGCCTATTGAGGAATAACAAGATATTGACTTTACAAATCTTCTTTGCATATTTTCTCTTCTTCAGTAGGAAGAAACAAAAGTCAAGGAAACAAAATGTCTCCTACTGTGTTGTTCACCTGCTGCCTATTGGTTTTGCTCTCCTGCCGTCTTCTCCATCTGCTTTAATTTCATTTCTGTAATGTGTCCTCCTTTAAAATAATTTCTTATTAATTTTGTAAGGAACAAATTAAGAAATAGCAAGCACAGAGACCTTTTGTTGAATTACAAGCAATTAGAACACAGGAGAGGAGAAGGGAAGAAAAATTTTATGCCAATTATGAATATTCTGAAAACAAAAAGATCAGTCAGACCTGAGAGTCATATAAAGTTTTTAATTTGTCTTTTCCTGCACAAAGTTTCATTCTAATGAATGAAAATTGTCATTAGTTGTGGCTTCAGTCTCTGTGTAACTAAAACACTAAGATAATAGGTTGAGAAGTTTGGCAGTACATTAGTTGTGATGTCTAAGAAAGAGTCTAATTCAGCAACATTCTCACTTTATTCACCTGCTTTACCTTTTGCATATTTTGTTTACCTGGGAAAATGAAGCCTAACCACATTGCCAATTAAATCCTCTTCATCTTTAGCCATTCATATCTTTTATGCATACATTTTCCTTTAACAAATAGGTAATTATTTTCCCATTTCAAGGTTATTGATACTGAGTATAATTTTTTTAATCCATTTCCTCACTTTTTATGGTAAAGAGTCTCTTCTGCTCACATTTCTTTCAGTAACTGGATATCATAGTTTTCTTCCCTATGATTTTGCTCATGATGGCTTCTTGCTGTGGAAATATTGTCCTGTGGTTATATAAGTTTTCTTAAAAAATATTCCATTAAAATTACTGAAGAGAGTATATTTTTATAGGGTGAGTGTTGCCTTTAGGTTAAGAGAGCTTATCAGAAACTAAGGGCAAAAAGCTCTTTTCCTCAGTTTTGCTCCTGCTTTATGTAGCAATACAGTTCAGCCAAAGTGGAAATGAATGTAAAGAGGATTGTTGTAATTGAAGTGTAGATTGCATACACTATGAAATTATTTTTTTAAGAACTGCAACCTTTTCCACTGTTATATGTGGTAGTAACAGCATAGCTTTGAAATTAAGCATGATGAAATTTATACACTGTGTTAACCTTGCATAAAGGTTAGGAAGGAAAAAATCTCCATGTAAAATGTGTTCTTAATTTCATCTTAGGGCTTGCTGACTGAGGCTGCTGGAACAGTCGTTAGCTCAAGCAAGAGGGAGTGCAGATGACTTTTGCCAAGTTCTTAGTACTGCTTCATGTTAAGTGACTGTTGTGGGGTCTTGACATTAACTGACAGAGTGACCCTCAGCAGATGGCTTGACTTTGGCCCTCTGTTTCCCTATCTGTTTAAATGTGATGGGCTATGCTTTGTCCAAAATTTTCTTTCCATCTCCACTTGCTCTTTTCTGTAGAATTTTTTCATAATTGGCCTAAAAAAGCATAATTTTACTTATTTTAATTTAGATTTAGATTTGCCTGTTCTGTTGGCTGGAGTAATGCTCTGCTTTCTGGACTAGTGACTATCTACAGATGAATTTTTATAAAGGTCCACTATACCTGTGGGCAAGAGTCTTCCACATTGCAGAAAAAGATTATTCTTTTCATTGCTTTTCTATTTCTGTAGAACTAAGGAAATATCCATGAGCCCTAAAATACCTTAAAATTTTAACAATCATTTTTATTAACAGCTATTTATGCTGTCAGGTAACAAAGGACATTTTGAATAAAAAGTAAATGAAAAAACTCTGATTTCTCTTTTACATCTACTCTAAATTTAGAAAACTGAAGAAAGCATTTCAGTCATCCATACACCATACTACAGAATGCTCTTTGTTTACATTCAGTCTTTCAAGAGGGATTTGGGTCTTCTGAAAGCCTTCTAATAGCAGTGTTCTTGCATTTAGTGCCAGTATTTCAGTAGATCAAAAGAAGTCAACCAGTTTTCAGTAGTTAATAGAAATCCCTACAGGGCAAGATGCAAGTCTGTAGATGCCTCAGGATTTTGGGCTGGCAAATATGATCAAGCATTAAGTTGGGTCCAGATTATAACCTCAAACCGAGATGACCTGTCAGTCTGATAAAGCGTTCTGCTTTGGATGTATTGCTGTAACATAAATGTCATGGTTTGCAACACTACATCTGGCTGGAAAGTACATGCTCCAAGCTCTGAAACAGCAGTTTTATTACATGACCCCAAAGGAAAAACCAGGTTAGTGGAAATCTTCTTTCTTCTCTGTTTTGTCTCATCCTGTATACTCTAGTAAAATAGAAGACTTGCTGGTCACTGGATACTTTGACTTATAGATAGAGTATTATATGTCATGGGGAGTCCAAACTTTGTCTCTCAAGTGCAGAATAGAAGGGAATAATCACTCTCCTCAGCCTCTTGGCTATACAATTACTAAACACTGCCCTAGACATGCTTGGGCAAATCAGTAATTCATATTCAAGTTGTTCCTCACAGGTCTAGGTGTTGCATGGAGTTATTCTGTCCCCAGCATAGGACTCTGCATTTGTCATTGTTGAGCTCCGTTATTATTCTGCTTTGCAAAGTATATTTTCAAAATGAAATTTAAGTATATAATAGTTTAAAATGCTTTTTTTGCATGTAGTACTGTCTGCCAGTGTAATTCTGAATGTATATAAATCTGCTTCTGCCTTGTGGTCTCCTGTTGCTCCCTGTAGCAAGTCTTATAGCATTTTTTATTTGTAAAACTTGTGTTTATAGAAGTGACAATTTTAATACAATTTTGAGAGGTTTTGGGGGTCAAGATTTACTAGGTCTCTCTCAGCATTGTGTGATGTTGATTCAATAATCAAGCTGTTAGCGAAAAGAGATGATTCAAGATAATTCAAATGAGAATACATGGAATTTTACAGTTTCTAAAGGGAAGGAAATACTTGGGCTCTTTTTCATTTAGCAATCTAAGGACATATGTAAATGACACACAGGATGGAATTCTGTCGTAGGCAATTGCCCTGTGTAAGATCTAATTAAAGTCCAATTTAAATGAGATAGAACAGAGTTACCAAATCAAATAATATTGAGGCTTAAATGCAACATAGAAGACACAGAATCTGCACAGACTTTACAAGAATTGAAAGTACATTCAGATGGAATTTGCCTGTCTTTTCTTGATGCTACATCTGTAAGTTGATGGCAGTCAGTGTGGTTCCATTCATAATCACAGGTAGAAATAGGTATCTCCAGACATGTCTAAGAAAGGTCAGACCAATTGCTTTCTGGAGGCATCTATCTCTGCATTGACTATATGTACCCCAAGGTTACTGCTGAAGATTATCTGTTGAAATTAGATAAAGTCAATCGCTCTCACACTGATTTTTGAAAACACCTAGTTGTAGATTTTAAGTACTCGCTTACTCACTTTTTATTTTTTGGCTGGACTACTCTTGCTTTACACTAAAAGAGTTTAATTTGCCCAGTTTTCAAACTTAGGACACTGTTCCTCTAAGAAGTACCCCACTACAAAATTCAATTTGTTATATAGTTAATGTTTCAAAACATTATGACAGCAAATTTTCTGTCTCTAAAAACTTCCTTGTCTGTAAACGGGTGAGACATAAATTTGATGGATGGTGGGTAAAGAACTGGCTGGATGGCTGTGTGCAGGGAGTAGCAGTCAACAGCTCGACGTCCAACTGGAGTCCAGTAACAAGTGATGTCCCTCAGGGGTTGGTGTTGGGACCGATCCTGTTCAACATCTTTTATGGCAACATGGACAGTGGGATTGAGTGCACCCTCAGCAATTTTGCTGATGACACCAAACTGGGTGGTTCAGTTGATAAGTTGGAGGGAAGGGGTGCCATCCAGAGGGACTTTGACATGCTTATGAGGTGGGCCAATGCCAACCTCTTCAAGTTCAACAAAGCCAAATGCAAGGTCCTACATCTGCGTTGGGGCAATCCCAGACACACCTACACAGGCTGGGCAGAGAAGAGATTCAGAGCAGCCCCTGCAGAGAAGAATTTGGGGGTGCCAGTTGATGAGAAATTGAACATGAGCTGGCAGCATGCACTTGCAGCCCAGAAAGCCAACCATATCCTGGGTTGTATGAAAAGGAGCGTGACCAGCAGGTCAAAGGAGGTGATCCTGCCCTTCCACTCTGTTCTTGTGAGACCACTTGGAGTTCTATGTGCAGTCCTGGTGTCCTCAGCATAAAAAAATCATGGAACTGTTGGAACAAGTCCAGAGGAGGGCCACGAAGATGATAAGGGAGCTCAAACAACATACAATAAAAAAAGTAAGGTATGGTATATTCCAATAAAATCAGAATAGGAAGTTCAGGTCTGCATGAGTTGTTATTGACAAATAACGGTATAGCTAATTGAATATCTAGAGCTCTAGTATTGTTTTAAAATGGCCCAGATATTTGGAAGTTTATACTCCACTGCCAAATGAACTCCCAAATCAAGAAAATACCCAAACTGTTAGGATGCTGTGGGGTTTTCTTCAGTGTCATCGCAGAAAGAAGTTTCTGGGTACTGGATGACTTGCTTCACTTTCCTGAATCACAGTAGGACCTTTCCAGATTTTTCTCTGTGCATTTGAAAACTGAAGTAGGCTGTGATCTTCTTTTCAGGATTGAGAATTCCTGTAGCTGAGAGAGGGAAAGGAGCCAGTGCTGCAATCTGTAGTCTGTGGGTGGGTTGGTACTAGCGCTCCTTACTGCTAGGTGAATTTTAGGTAGATTTACATGTGTGAGTTGAATTGTATGGGATTAGGGAGAAAAAAAAAAAAGGGAAAAAATGAAAAATTTGGAAACTGGAACTAAATTCTATATGAAATTTGGAATTTACTAAATTCCTTTCTTGTGGGTGAAATTACTGTAAAAAAAAACATATAAAGATGTAGCTAGGAGTTGGCTTACTGGATCACTCTGGATTCTCAGCTCAAGGTTAATACTCCTGTTATGACACCAGCCAGCTAAAAAAGCTTCAGATGTTAAAGGGTTTGACTGTAGATGTTTGATTCCGAGTCCATTTCTCAATCTGTTCAGAGTTGATTTTGAAGCTTCACTTTTTTGCATGGAATCATTCAGGAAATTGGACCTACTTTGTGCCTGTCATGCTGTTGGATTTACTTATCATATCTCTGCTGCATGCAGTTGTTATCATGAACAACGTACAAATGTTAGTGTGGACCATATAAGTGATTGAGTGATTAAGATTTCTCCTGTGGATACTATCATTGGATCTTTAGGAACCCTGCAGAGCAGATTGAACTTCAGTTTTAAATACTAGCCTAATTATCCCTACAGAGTAAATTGCATAGTAGTTAGTTTGGCTAGTTTGAAAGCCCAAGATCTGAGGCTGCTTTGCAGTGATTTGAAATTCGTGTTTCTAGGGAGTTGAATTATTTCAAACCAGATGTTTAACCACTAAATTGCATTTCTATCTCAATTTTTCACCTAGATAAGAATATCCCTAATGTCCATAATGAGACAAATGACAATTATTGTTATATCGCAGATGGATGCTATTAATATGATGCTATCTCACCAGTGGTAATTAAACCTAGAGAAATATCTCAATTTTAGTCAGTGAATGGTCCAGGTCCTTAAAAAAAATAAGTAATGCAGTGTTTTCTCAGTGTAGATTTCTTAACCCTTACACGATATAAAATGTCTGGTGACATAAAAGTGAAGCAACAGTAGAACTCACCTACGTTAAAAAGGGAAATATACAATTATTTCCATAAAGTGGCATTGGTAATTCCTTCAGCTATTGATCAAATAATCCATGACATCAAGGGAGTTAATGTTTCAGCATTTGCTAAAATCAGCTTTGTTACATCAATATAGATCTGTGCTAGTAGAACAAAGATAGGCAGCATGACCAGAGGGAGTCTCCTGTCTCAGTTTTGAGTGTTGGGAGGTATTTTGGGGCTCTTACTCACTTACACTGGAATCAACTAGTAGGGACACAATGGATTTCTTTTCCTTTAAAGTACACTATAGAGAAATGGCAGCTGTTTTTCTCAAGGCTTGCATTCTTCTAATCCATCCTCAAGAGGAAATCAATACAGAGTCTCTCAAAGGCTTTCAAGGCTGTCTCCCATGTCAGATGGAAAAGAAGAAGAAACAACTTATTTCAAGAAACCAGGGATGTTAAGAAACTTCAATAGGCTGTGGACCATGTCTTCTTTCTTATTAAGTATACTGTTTTCAAAGAAGTAAAAAAGAAAAATGCTTAAAAATCCCTCCTCAAAGGTACTTACCTCGTCATCATGACTCACCTTCAGAAACTTTGCCTTCCCACTTGATCTTCAGTCAGCAAACTTGATAAATCAATAACTGAAACAATGCACTCCTGCTTCTCTTCCTTTTTAGAACACAGTGAATGGCATGAGTTTCATTTTATAGCCAAGAAGTCACAAAGCAACCTCTCTATTCCTGTACAACAAAGAAAGCTCAAAGGTCTCTGAGCTGCTAATAATAAACCCCTAAACATAAAAACCCCAGATATTTTAAAATACAAACAGATAGTCACAGAATTTTTAATGACTGAGTAATCATTTGTAACTCTGAAGTGATTTTCTAACTCAATGTTCCTGACCTAATAATGAATAGTGTTGTCTTTTGCCCCCCAACTCTTCAAGTGAAATAAATTCTGAGATTCAGTCTTTCATTTTTTTTTTCTATTTTTTTTTTTTTTTTTTTAGAGGGATCTAGTCTCAGAGGCCTGAAACATTAAAATCTTAGACACTTTCACATGATGCTTCAGAAAAAAACCTTGCCACGTAATCTAATTAAAGGTAATTCTGCTCATGTGGGCTGTGTTTTCCCTCTTTGCATAAAAGCTCTAGTTGTCTATGTAATGCCCTTATAAAAGAAAACAATGAGAAGACAAGACAAGAAAGGAAAGGTGTAGAAGGGGAAATGAACTGGAAGTACACAGTAGCTAATAAAAGCTATCTGCAATGTTGTATCTTCTGTAAATTTTTACATGAAATCTCAAGAAGCTTTGAAAAGGAAAAGGTTTTATTTTTAAGGAGTTAATATACTATTCAAAAGATAGGCTTGTCTTGCTTTCCATCTAAAAAATAATCTCATTACAGCTTCTGAATGTGCATTTCACTGCTTTTTTGAATGGCCTGCTTTTATCTAAGTACAGTGCTCTGAATTTCAGTAGCTTGGTCCTTGTTGTAAAGAGCTGAATTCAGTTTGAGGTCCAGTTCTGAGAAAGAAAAAGACTAAAACATCATAGCAAAATATGGTACTTTATGCTTTGGCTTATCAGATGGCTTAGTCTGGGAGAGCTGGACCTCACTGAGTAAGATTTGTAAATGGACTTTCTGATTTTCAACAATGAACTATACTGTATTTAAATTACGATTTCAATCCTACTTCCAGCATTAAAATTAGGTAGTAATGTTGTTGGTCATGGTTGGTTATACAAAGTAACAGTCCTGAAAAGATTTTTCTGTCCCTAAGAGTTACGTTACTTTTACCTCTTAACTTGAAGTAAGGTGTTTGAAAAAATGTTCAGTTATATAGCTGCTTTGTGTTTTCTTCAGGATGGGTTTTCAATTTAAAATTATTCATGCATAAGGTTGAAGGGGATAATTTTGTTTGCAAATGTTTGGTTGTTTGGTTTTTTTTTTTTCTACCAAAGATATCTTATATTTTGATCTTATTCACAGCTGTAAAAATATTCTCTGTTCTTGGAAGGCACCATCCTGTGCCTTCCAAAGGACACAATAATTTTGCAGGGCAGTTTCTGAGAATGTGTGACCATCCTGCTTTTGGAAAGGGACTGAAAATCTATCACAGATGTGGCAGTGCTCGAAAATCTTGATTCTCAATAACAGACTATGTAAAAGCTCCTTCATTACTAGGAGGTACTTCTCAGCATTCTCACTGTGACATTAAATAAAGACTAGCAGGAAAACAAACAGCAGTAACAGAATTAAACCAGAAACATGAATTCTCCATGCTTTCAAAGTGATCTTGAATTTCACATCATAATTTTCTTTCTGGTTCATGTGGCTTTTTTGGTGTACTAGGGTGCTACTAGCTTGCGATGTTGCTCTGTTACACTGACATTGACTTTGAGACACCCTTGACTATGTGCCACTGAGATCATGAATTAGCAGCAATATTAGGACTACTTAGTTATTAAGTGACAACATAAAAAGGAGTTATTTTAAGAATCCATATTATCCATTAAATTTGCAAAAAAAAAAATGCCAAATATGGAAGCTGAAGTAGGAACTATGCATGTTTGTTTTCATGTTGTGTCAGATAATGAAAAATGAATTTTTGCTATGTACTGTGAAAAAGGAAACAATAATTTTCTGAAAAAAAAACCCCAAAAAACCCAAAACCCAAAACCCCAAGAAAAACAAAATCCCCAAACTTATTTTTCAAATAAAGAGGTTGAAATATAATGAGGAAGAGACTAGTGCATTTCCATTTGCAATAACATGCCAAGAAAATAAGATTAGAGGAGAACATGATGATGAAGCAAAAAAGATGTAAAATTGATCATTATGATTCAAAAAGAAAAACTGATCCTCATGATTCAAAAAAAGTCATAATAAACAAAAAAAATTACGTAAATATTTTTATATTGTCATGAGTATCACTTACTGGCACAAAATCTCTCTCAGTTCTCTAACACAGCAGAAAAAACATTCCCAAAGTACATATTCAGGTCTGAAGTGTTTTTCATCCTTCAGGACAAGCTGCATGGTTCTGTCTGTTTTATGCCTTCAACATCACAGAATGTATGTTTTAAAAAACAGTTCAAGCTAATGAAACCAAATGCGAAAGACCCAATTTTTCCTTGTGCCCCTTAGGGATGATGTAAAGATGATGTAAAGAAGATGTAAATTCTGTACGTACATTTATTCTTATGTCATATTAAATCGTACTAAATTTGAAATAACTCTTTCACTGAAAATTCTGACATTTTAGAGTTTGCTTTCATTATGAATGAAGACAAAACCAATGTTAGTTGAGACATGAAAAACTATCAAGGAAAATATTTAATATTTAAAATTCATAATCTTCTGAGAAATTACTTCATGCTTCATTAGAGAAAGCTTTGTAACCTGCAGTAAGACTGAAGTATTACAGTGTACCAGCTAGCTCCTGCCTACAGTGATTTTTAAAAATAATTTTATCTGCTGGTTTATGATATTCCAGTTACAACGCAGCCCTTGATGCAGCATGGTAGCATTTCACTGCGCTTGATGGCATTATAGTGCCTTGTGTAGTGTTTCCTCATGTGGTTCCTGAACTGCTTGCTTTCTTGTGTGAAGTTCTTTGTGAGGCCTCAAATTTCCATTTGTGACAATATTCAGGTGTTTCAGTTGATTTGTAATCTGACCTGAACAAATTCATCATTTAGTTTTTATTTTGTTGTAGACAAGAGAAGAGTCTACTTTCAGTGGAAAATAGAACCTGCTAATCCTGTCAGTTAATCAAATGCAGTTTGTAACCCATTCAGATTTTTTGTTTTGGAATTAGATTGGAAGTATTCAGTTTGGGTCCTTCATGTGTTTTAAAATGAATGACTTGTTTTCAAAAAGTGGGAGCACCTACTTTTTCTTGTTAGTTTTCACGAAAATTCAGTGCTTCCTCCATGTGCATTCAGGTAGTTGACTTATGGTCACATACTTTGAAAATGCCAAAGTTGTCTAGAATATGGATGTATTTATAATGTGCTTGCAAGGTATTGATATTGTTACAACTCCGTGCACCGTAGTGCAGGCACTTTGATAATTGTACTGAAAGAAAATGTTTTTATAAACTGTGTAAAATAATGTTTTGATAACTTTCATAATATTTAATAAATAAAGCTAAGCCTTGTGAAAACTAGACCATGTTCTTTTATTCTGTACTTACTTAGGTCTCCGTGTATGATTGATTGGATCCTTTTTAGGGTTGAAAGGGAGGATTCACTAGAGAAAGTGCAGATCTTAGTTTCTGAATCCCAGGGTCCCTTTGAACTCACCAGAATGAGTAGGTGCTGAATAGCCCAAAGTTTCAAAATTTTGCCATGAGCTGCCCTAGTGAAGAAGTCTAGAACACTTTTGGCGGCATAGGGATCAATACAGGTGAGTTTGTTATTCAAGATGTGTAACTGTGACTGGAATCAACTTGTGACTGATCAGCTCATGGCTGGATTTTATACAGACACAGGAGGAGGTCATATGTGCCTCCCAGTAGTTTTGTAAGGGTGTAATATTTTGTTTATGCAGGCTTGCTTGGATGCATACAGAGAATTCAGTACTAGATTTGTATTTGGTTTAGAGAGCAGCAATTACTTTGAACACCAGGAAGTATTCCAAAATTGTACGTATTCAAACAAAAGTTTTAATGCCTGCTCCATTATATACATTTTGCACAGTAAGTTTCTTATTATTGTCCCTTTCAGCAGCGGTAAAAACCTAATCTGTTAAAGATATATAATTACAGAGTGAATTTGATACAAAGAGGAATGCTCCTGTGCTGACAGTCATTAATCTTGTATGTGCAATAGGCACAAAATATTTGCTACCTGAATTTCAAGAGAACATGAGGTCATTGATCAGTTCTTGATTCTCAGACTGCTGAATGGGAATTTGATTAATTGATGTAGTCTATCGTTATTTGTCAGCAAGCAAGCTAAAAAAATTAACCATCTTAAATTACTCATAGGATAGCATATACTGTTTGTGACTATGATATCACCTATTAAAAGGTGATATCATAGTTTAACTGTAAATACATCAACAGCACCGCATCTATTTAATAGCTTAAATGGCATTGGTCCTACTGTAAACAAAATAATGCAATTTAAAATGTAGATTGATGTCAGCTAATTAGTATTTTAGTATTTACTGTTGGCAAAAAATCAATAAATTTATCTACTTCATTATTTAGTCAAAGTTATCATTTTGACTGAAATTGGAACCTCTGTAAGCACTGGAAAGAAAACCTACTCTTACCTAGATTTCTAATGTAAAAATCTAAGGATTTTCTGTAAAATATTATTACACTCTATTTTGTCACAGACAGCATCTTTAAGAGAGCAAACACATAATATTTCCTGTTGTTTTTTTTTTTTTGAGGAAAATTTAAATTCTAATGCAGTTAGATTAATATGTTAAAAAACTACTGAAATTACATGTGATTATCACTATGATTTTCACACTGCTTCTGCACAATAGAAGTTATATAACTCTAAATCCAGAGAAGGGGAAGATTTGTGAGAATATTCACATTTAACAGGGGCTCAAATCTAAATGTGTATTTTTGGGCATCACTTCCTTACTGTTTGCTTGAGAGGTGCTAGACTAGGCTCTGAATGCCTTGGGTTTCTTTGAGCTACGTTAGACTTGAGTTGCAATTGTTAGAATGTTTGTAATGCCTGTTTCTAGAAAAATTGGTAAAGTGCTGTGTCGTGGTTTAGGCTGTAAATCAGCCACGCAGTTTGCTACATGGAGAATCAAAAGAATGCAACTCCCATAGGTTGAGATAAGAACAGTTTAGTAACTAAGGTA
>JAOEHX010010317.1:0-13775 GCA_025448015.1 Bolborhynchus lineola | reverse complement strand
CTAGTTCCAACCCCCCTGCCATGGGCAGGGACACCTCCCACTAAACCATGTCATCCAAGGCTCTGTCCAACCTGGCCAGTGAATGGCGAAATATGCATTGAAGTTAATATAGGATTATTAAAGGGATACTGAGAAGAAGAGCTCTGAACTGTTACATCTTATGGGGCTGAGCTGCTCTTTTAGGATGCAAAGTTCTATTCAGCCACTAAACCTGTGCTTTTCACATCAAAGTTGATAGACTCCCCAAGCTCCATAAATTCTGTGGTTTGAGGCACAGGGAGGAAAGGAGTGGAGAAAGTGAAGGAGAATGCTTCATAGAATTTCTTTGCTTTTCAGGAAGCTTTGCAAATACAGATCTGAACATCCATGCTCAGCAAGAACTTTTATGGATTTGACCACTTCCTCTGGATTCAGTGCGTTCTTCCCATGATTTATATTTTGGAGGTTAACTAATACAGGCCAGAGCCTGAGGTATCTCAAGGCTATCTAAAATGAATATGAACAGTATCTGCGAAATTTTGTCTTACTCTAAATCTTCTAGACTATGAAATCATTCTTGTTTGGGTAACAGAGGAAGGACCTCTGCTGGTCCTCCACTCTTCCACACTTGAAGAGTGAATCAGGTGACAAGCGGGAACCCGCAGAAAGCACTGGGAACCTGGAAAGCTTTTCAAAACAGCTCCAACTTGAAGGCACTGAAAAAATAAGTATTAGGAAAAGAAAAATAATCTTTATTCACAGCATTCTCACAAATTAAAGGTTGAAAGCAGGCAGTGCAAGCTCACTAGCAGTTGCCAGATCATATTTAAAACATTGCCACATCAACTTACTCTTTTGAGATGTCACTACACTCACCCTATACACAAATATTGCTTATTTCCCTCTGCCATTTATTCAGTTTTTGTGGCAGTAATTAGCAAAATACTGTGATTGATTCATAGAAAACTGAAGACATAAAGCAGGAGCATGATGTGAACTGAAATTTCTATTAACATATTTACATCTTCCTCTTACATTTCAGTATAAAAATCAGATCCAGGAAAAGAATAGTGGAGGTTTTTCAGATTCTTAATAATATTTTTCTCTTTGTTTAGTATTGCATTTCACAAAGTTTTTTCAGACCTCTGTCCTTTTTTCACTCAGTTGCCTTTGTTTACAGCAATTCTGTTCTATCTAAATATTAGACTCTGAGTTCCCAGACCTAGCTAAAAAGCTCTTAAATGTCCCTTGAAGCCAATTCTGTTGCAGATTTCTGCATCCATTGTTTGTCCTGATAAAATTGTTCTTAGAGCATTAGTGAAATGATCAATCTCAGAAAAATAATTTCAGGAAAGGTTACCATTATTTGCTTTGATTCTGTTCTAGCATATAAGCACAGCATAAGTAGTTGATCCAACATATTTTAGAAAGAAGTTCAGGAGGTCATATGAGAAGGAACATAACACCAGAGGTGGGGTATGGCAATAATCTCTAAAACCAGCTTTATTCTCAGAGATTTTACGAGGAAAGCTCACTTTCTAACTTAAGTTCAAACTGCTTGAACTTACCTCCCTCATTTTCTGCTTTTCCTGCCATCCCTGGGGCTTCCATGAAATGAAGCATTAAAGAAAATGCTAACAAACTATGCAATTTACAGGAAACAAATGACTTGTGATTCACAGCCTCATATCCTGATTCACACTTAATTGATTCCAGTTAGGCGTAGCAGGACAGTAGTATTCTGCATTTTATGGCCCAACAGAAATGTCAGCCATCTGTTTGCACCTGTTGAAGTTGCCATAGATAAGTATTGCAAATCCTGTAAGCATCTGGGCCTGGGTTTTTCATCCCAAGAAATTGTTTTTTGTTGATGACTGTCTACCTGAAGGCATTGATAACTGATGCTGGACACATGTTTGAGAAGGAATGCTGCCTCTGGTATGAACAACATGAACTTATTTATCTACTCCTAACCTTCAGAAGGGCTGAACAGACATTTAGTTGTTGTAATTTTGCTTTTAGTTATGGTGGATGAACTAAAGTATAGAGTCTATATTACTTGGGACAGATGGGAAATTAGCATGTCTTAAAATTCATAAAAAAGTGGCTGATGATGCTGTCTCTCTGAAGAAAATGCTTACATAATGATTGCCTCCTTTGAGAATCCCAACAGACTAGGTTAGAGAACAGTCAGTTCCCTGATTTGTCCAATAGCGATATTTTAGCTGTTTGACATCCTTCAGGTAAGATATGTATTGTTAACTTACTCCTTAAACTTACAATTTTAATCCTTACCTTTGCATTTTTAATTGCTTTGTGTAACAGAGCACTAGTGAAAAACAAGTGATGAATCTTGTTTCAAATACTTAATCTATTTTATGATTAGTTTCGTACAATTTTTCTTAAGGTTAAAAATTATAAACTTTATTGTTTCCATATAGCCTAAAAAGTTTGTGGGGTTCAGCAAATTCAGTAAGATCTTTGCTGTTGTCTTTAGCAAGTCAATACTGAGCTCTAAAAGTAGGCAGTTAGAATCAACCAGTAACGTATTTTCTGTGCTGAGGATACGGCAACCCCTAAGCCATTAGTTGCAATAACTAACACCTGAGTATAGGAAATACAGACCACTAAATTCAAATGCTTGGAAAACTTCAGCATTCCTATTTAATTTTAAAATGTACATTCAGAATGAATATTTAAACATAAATTAATCCTTTTTGGAAACTATATACCAAAATATTTCAGTTTGTTCTCTGTTCTAGTATACGTCTTAAATTTTTAGAACAGGTCTAAAATGAGAGACGCGTAGCATGGTCTGAACCCATGTCTGTGGAGAAGACACCTGAGCATAAGGACCCATGAGCTAACTCATCCGCTGGGAGATCCAAATTCTTGGCACACTACTGTGGGACAGTTTAGACTCAAGCATTTTACTGAAATGGACTACATCCAGAAAAGCTATACTTTTCCACCTACCTACTTTTCACAGATGAACTCTGAAGCTGAAGAGATGAAATTCCATAATTTACTCCACTGAAAGTTTTGCCAGGTTGTCTCAAATCAATCTTATCTGCAATTTAAACTAAAAAAGCTAACTTTGCAGTAAAATAAATGATCAGTGTTTATGGAGTTCTGTCTAGGTTTGCTCTTTACCAGCCGTGGGAAACTATCCAGTAGCTGAGGGATATTATAAGTTGTTGAACTGAGACATAGTAAATACATCAGGATTTTCCTCTGGAATCCACATGCTTCCTCTGCTCATGCTAATGTTCAGATATTGAACTGCAGTATAATAATAATTTTACGTGATCTGGAATTATAGAAAAAATTTCTGCAAGCCTTAAGTTTAAGGACACTGATGTGTGTAAGAATTTTCAATAATACATTATGAATTGTTAGCAATGCAAAAAAAAAAACAAAAAAAATTTCTATTTATTTTTCCCAGAACTCTTCTGTTCTAGTGTAGCAAAAGCTGATCATTATACCATTCAACTTACTCATAAAGCTAAATAACGTAACACAGAAAAGACAATACATTCGACATCTCCTTTGTGCGAGAAGTTCAATGCTAAAAGCTACAATGATTTAGGTAATTCACTTGAGAGAGACAGACCACAATATACTGAGGGGGTTCAATTACAGATAAATTCTACAGCAAAATAAACCTGGAGAAAAAGGTAAGGTTAGTAACAAAAAAATCTATTTATTTGCATTCTTTAAGACTTATTTTATTTGGGGAATGAGAAATGTTTTCTTGCAAATGTTCTCCATTGGAAGGAGGGAGCTCCCTCAGCAATTCTCAGGAAAGCCCTTGCAGTGAAGCTTACAGGAGGCTGTACTTGAATGCTAACTGTGAAAGCAGTCACAAGTGCCTACCTGCTTTTCAGTCTGCCTAGAACTATCCATCATTTTTATGCAATAGAATCAACTGTTAGATTAGTTCAAATAGAAAATAGTCATCAGAAAATCAAGGCTAAGGAAAGCTGGCTGGCTCAGGTCAGGTAGCACAGTAGGGGATTAAAGAAAAAGGGAAAGGAGTTACAGTATACAAGGAGGTGACAAAGTGGTTTTATCAGGTAAGTGTTCCCTGCTGGTATATAGAGTGGAGGAGTCAGTCACCCCCTTCCTCCTCTGCTCTCTTTACATACAGATCTGGAATGCTGCCAGATCCCTGCTCTGTCTCTGGTGCTATGTGCTGCAAAATGGGATAATCACATTTTGATGGGTAGGACTGAATTATTTTCTCTGCTCCCCTAAGAGGACAAAACACCAAGGGCAACCTTTGACAAAGTACAAGTCCACCCCTGGGTCATAAAAGCAGAATCCCACAAAAGAGCAGAAGGGCTGCTGACAATATCAGAAGTGAAACCAGTGGTTTTGCTCCAGCTGGACAAGCTCTGCAGTGGTTTCCACCACATGCTATTCCATGTGCTCAGCTTAAAATGGGCATGCTTGTGCAGCAGCATCTATACACCCTGGTGAAGCCATCTGCTGAGAATGACCATTCTT
Organism: Bolborhynchus lineola; assembly: GCA_025448015.1. Classification (NCBI taxonomy): domain Eukaryota; kingdom Metazoa; phylum Chordata; class Aves; order Psittaciformes; family Psittacidae; genus Bolborhynchus; species Bolborhynchus lineola. Next base: position 9,287 of record JAOEHX010010317.1, on the reverse strand, counting down.
GTACATACCACAGTCTCTCAAGCACTGGCCCTAGCCAGAGGGGGTGAAGATACTTGTTAAGATGAGCAGCATGATTCATGCTTTTCCATTTCAGGGTACATTCATCTGGGAAGCAGGGGAGATTCTCAGCTGAGATCCACAAGCAGAAAAAAAACACTTTTCTGAAATTCCTTTTCTCTTAAAACTTTCTGAGAGCTGAGGAGGTCTCAGCTTCTTCAAGTATCTCTGATTCCCTTGTTTACTCAGGACATAATCAGACACTTTTCTCCCAGTCATACAAAAATGACTGACAGTGCTATTACAGTTGGTCCTAACCATGCCCAAGTTGGAAGTTATAAAGCACAAAATTCAACTGGCAAAATGCAAAGTCAGAAGTGTCTTATCTGCACCAATACAGTCCAAGTAAGTCAAATAGTTGTAAGTCAAAATGCAGATTTGGGCATTGAAATGCATGAAGACACACCCAGATGACTATTTTATAGAAGCAATTTATCTATGGGAGTAGTGGCTCTCAAGATATTTATACTATTCCAGATCTTTCCAAAAGGAACATGTTTCCTTCATTGCATTAAAATCTGGTAGGCATCGTAAGAATGAGAGGCCAGATTAATGATCCAAAGATGCTGTCACTTAAATGAAGGATTCTCACAGTAGTCACCTTAGACACACAGGTATATAAACATACAAAAGTCAAAGCTTTCCTGAAGATTGACAGATTCTGTCAACTTTGCATACACAGATGACATTCAATTCATTATTCCAACCAGTTCCCAAAGGTCTCAGTCATTCAAGATTTATATCTCAGCTTGTTGATGGAATCCACTTTATTTCTGGCAAAGAAATACTGAATAAGGAAATTGGAGTTAAGCAGTTGACATAAATATGAACCTAACTCTTTGGAGAAAGGATTTTGTGCCATATTTGCATTTAGCTGACAAAGTCCAAGGAAAGCTATTTCTATACTCAGTTACTAGTACAATCTATGCAAAGGTATGCTGAAAGAAGGAATATAGGGTCTGCGTAGGATGTATGCACCTCTTTACATCATATCGCTGCAATGATTACTCAAAGACCATCCTCATCTCATATCACTGGTTTTCAATAGTTAGAGTTTTCAGGAAAAACAATTCACTCTTCAGGGAACTCATATGTGAGATACAACCAAATGCAGTTTTCTTGATGAAAATTCCCACTGATTCCTGCAAGCTCCAAAGAAAGAAGCAGAAGATTTTCAGGACTCATGGCTTATTTCAGGACTGATGGCTTTTTGAAGCTCAAACATTGTTAATATTCTTTATACTCTGGAAGGACATAAGACAACTAAACCTGATTTAATTATAGGTTACTGATGTATTTGTTACTGAGAAACAACAATGTTTTTTCAAATTCATGGTCTGTATTTGAGAAAAAAAATATTCTTTTACCTCCTTTAGAAAGGCTTTAAAAAGCAAGACTAAAGTTCCTATGATTTCTTTTTTATAAAGCCTTTTTTTTCCTTCCCTGTGAATGATAACCCGAGCCTTTTTGTCTCCTGACAAGACTGTGCAGAAAGGTCATTTTTTTATGTGGTGAACATACAGACGTGTCACCTGGCATGGCATTGCTAGATGACCTCTTAGCAGACCCAGATGCCAGCAAGCTGCTCTTCTACCAGTTTCTCTCTGTGAATGTAACCCACAGCAGCACTGATGAACATCACAAGGACTATACAACTCATCAAACTGGAAATCACTAAGTCACAGAATCACTGATCTTTCATGTAGGGGAATAAATATCAGGATTTTTATGGTGACTTTGATTCTCATTAACAGGCTATTTCCCATTACTTCAGAGATATAAGAGCTAGAGTCAAAATAAAGTGTAGTCCCTTGTAAGGCCCAACAACAATAAGATCGTTAAGTAGTCATAATATATACAAATAATAATAAAAAATTAATCTGTTTTGCATATTTTTTCCATGTGTAACCCTTCTAAAGAGTTCTTAAGAAAAGCTCATTTTTAGTTTCTTAACATTATTCCCCAGAACAGACTGTTTAAGAATGGTGGACTCACCAGTACTCAAGGCAAATGAATATATACAATATATACATCACTAAATTTAAACATTTATATTGCATTTAAAACAAACAGGCAGTTTACTAACCAGATCAGTAAAAAAGCTGTTTCTTTAATCAAGTTGGCACCAGTTCACAGAAAATACAATTTGAAAAGGTTCATATTTAAATGAATCTTACTTTTCATGCTCAGATTTCATTCCAAACTCCTAGGATGAGGTATTAACCCTTCATTCACTTCTATTTAAAAAACTTGTCAGTGAGCTTGAACAATGTTAACTAAACTTTTTCACCAAATATAAAATTAAAGGGAAAACCAACCCTCCTCCATGTATTGCAATCAGTACAGGTTCTTAGAAATATCAACCACAAGTAGGTGGATAAGCCTACAGTTTGCAGCTAAACTGGTGCCCTTAGACTTGATCATGGGTGAGATAGCTTAAACTTGGCCTTTATTGTTTGTGTTTACAGAAATGAGCAGCTAACCCCTTTCAAGCAGTGTTTGTTACCCACACTTCAGGAAACAAACAAGCTTCACTTCTAGTTCCCCTCTTACCCACTTGAATGGAGGAGAGAGTTAGGTTGTCTTCCACTCATTTAGGGCTATGCTCCAGACAATGATGACAAAACTATTTGAAATACAGGGTTCTTCTAACACACTGCTGTCTCAAGAGACTTGGCTAGTCCATAGAAACTGAACACAAGGGGAGTGCAAAAGGGAAGTCATACACTAATACACTGTTTCCTATTGTCAAACAGACCACTGGAAAACATGCAAACATATACAGGCATATAAAATGTATGTACTTGAGTATGCACTACATACACGCAGGCATACATATATACAAGCACACATATATGTATATATCTACAAACTCATACACATTTGTGCCTGTGAGTCTCTACACACAACCTGGTCTGCCTGGAATACTGTCTTTCTGTAAAAAAACAAAACAGAAGGAAATGGAAAGCAGTTTCTGGTAAAAATGGCTATGCAGCATGTTCAGCTCAGCAGGAAGATGATAAACCCAGTGCGATTTGTAAATTTACTTTCCACTTTGTCCCGTAGCAACCTTAGTATGTCGTGAGCCTTGAACTCAAAATCCATCAGGAGGGGTTGTCTGATACATGTTACCTGCTCACAGCCAGAACACATAGGAAAAGTGACAAAGGTTTATTCATGCAAATACATTTGCAGAGTTACCAGTACATGTTTTTTTTGTGACCTCTATCCATGCCAGGCCTAAGTGATTTCCCTCTCACAGTTTCCTGAACAGTCAGGCTTCTTATGAGATAAACAGGTTAGATTGCTACGTTTCTAGAAGCACTGACACATACTCATGCTGGATGCTGGCAGAGAGTTGTTGCACTGACCTGCTGTATAACTGCTGCTTCTCATGGGCACAAGAGAAAATGGATCTGTAAGCTGCTCAGGAGCACCTGATGCATTTGCTGTGCTCCCATGGGCTTCCTTCATTCTTCAGACCTGTTTGCCTTATAACTTCTTTAACGGGATGGTACTCCTCATTAGTGGAGCTTTTGAATTACTGAAAGGCTGTGTAACATTTAATTAGTCTTTATCTTTACAGGTAATAAAATGAGTACCTTTTGGTAAAAGAAGGCAGTCTCTAGCGTGCTGGTGGATAAGAGCAAGTTTGTGATTTTCTATTCAAACAGCTATCAAACAGATCATAATTTTAGCTTCATTATTTGGCTAATTCACATTTCCTTAAAAGGCACATGAGAGCAGCTTTATAAATTTTACAACAAAGAAATTTGCAGTCAACAGTAAAGGGGGTTTTGAAGGTGACAGATAAGAAAAATACTTGTAAAAATACAGTTTGTTTTACCTGCAAACTGGTGCTTGCTAGTTTATTTAAAATAGAACTATTCAGGAATTTCTGAGACTTTTGCAATTTACTTGTTGATTATTGACACACTACATCTTTTTTTCTGAATCATCTTCAATATTATTATACCATTTTCAAATAGTGGAAGCCTCATTCCATTTTTAACATTTTTTTAGACTTTTTGAACCCACACACCTGCAAAAAAAAATACCACGAAGATAACACGAATTTAACAGTTTTAAACTCAGTTCAAATTCAGTCTCAAGATTGGCTTCTCCCAAAGACATATTGCAAATTATTTCTCATATCATTACTGAAAATCTAACTCAGATACCATGTAGGCTAGAATAATGCCTTTTACTACATGAAAGATATTTTTGATTTACATCAGTAAGCTATGATCAGGATGAACTTCTTGAATATTGTCTAGTACCTGTATAGAAACAGTACAGGGAAAACTACAGTGGTTAGTTAAAGAGTAGTTAGTATGTGAAAATGGTTAGGACTGAACTACAGGATATTTTCTTTAGTGAATAAAGTAAGTATGTGGGTGAAATATGAATATGTAAGATTAAGTCTTGAGTTAGAATCATTTTACTTTTTTTCTTATGCATTCTTTTGTAGAAAAACCATAAGATTAGGAAAAAAGACGTTTTGTTTTTAGGATATCAGACTGAGAATTTGGTATTTAAATAGTGAAAATAAAAGTTGAAGAACTGTAATGAATGGTTTAAGAATTTAATTTTTTTCTAATGTTTTTCACAGTGGCAAGAGAAAATGCAACCCATCTGATCTGGTGTGAGTTTAAAAACTGTGAAATATGTAAACTGTGCATAATCGAAAGGGGGGTTATCTCCATTTTAGTGACATTTCCCTAGAGTCACACCACAGTTCCCAACTACAAAACCCCAAAGTACACTCCAAACACATAAATAGCCGTGCTACTTTATTATTCCAACTGTAGGGTTCTGCAATGTTTTAATGATCAGACTCAACAAATGCAATTAACATCTACTTTCTTTAACACAATAAATTTGATCTTGTCTAATTCAGCTTTTCAATCTAGCCACTATTCATCAAACTGAAAGTTGTTTCATTGAACTATTTGGGGTACAGTAAATACTATTTTGTCAAGTAATGTGACATGAATAAGTATTTCATAACAATAAAAAAGAGTGCTTTGCTTGGCTAAAGAAATAACAGAACACTTGTCTTTTCAGTACGTTAAGATGCCATATGGAAAAAAAAAGAATTGCCAGAAAACCTTTGGTGACATATTGAGGTCAGTAAGAAACTGTTTCAGGCAGTGCAAAGATAACATTTGCAAACTCTAAACTTATGGGTGTTGAGGAGAAAAAAAATGGCTGATCATATCAAATAATTCTTGCAGCTAGTCAATGCCATGTAAGTGATCTTAGTAATGCACAGTATTGCTTATCACTGCTGCTCATTTTAGACTACTTAGATGACAAATGTTCCTTCCACCATACTGTGATCAATTTGAGTTACCTCTCTAATACTGGTTTGTTTTTACAAGTGATCTTTCATTTCCTTTTTGACATCTCCTTTGATAACCTCAACTTTCAATGCAGTCCTTAAGGTTAATATTCCCTAGGATAGTAAAAGTAGAGTATATTGCTTCAGTTTCTATAGGAAAGAAAAATAAAGACTACAAGAACAGAAAGCTTATTTATTTTGCTTTCTGTTTGACACTGGATATCGTGCATGTATACAGAAAATATTTCCAGCCTCAAAACCATTTTAAAGATATTAAATGAGAATTATTCCCTCAACTTATTATTTGTATCAGTATCTGTGAAAGAAGACTCTTGGACAGAACAGGGTTTTAATCAGTGTTTGGTTTGAGAGGAAATTATGTCCTCCTGTAACGTAGTAAGAAACATTAGGAAAAAAATGCAGCCCATAGTATGACATTTCTAGAAATAAAAGGAGAAAAATTATAAACAACAATAAAATTTCCTCTTTAAAAATCTCTAATTGCTACTGTTATAAATGGAACGACTTGTCTAAACAAAGCAAGTAATTACCACTTAATGCCTGCATGATGTGGAATAAATAAATCACATTAATGACACAAATACTACTACACTGTTGGCACTGATCTGTCTACCTTTAGGGTTTTTTTGGGGTTTTTTTTTTTTTTAGAAAAGTTTACGTTCTAAATTATACTGGCAAGCCTTTCCTTTGCATAGCGCATAGTGACTCATCAAGTGCAACAGTGTACAGTTAGAAAGCGAGTAATCAGGATGACAAGAAACTAATTTTCATTATCTCTCTGTATTCACTGGAGCAGCCTCACCAAAGTATTCTACTGAGCTTTTTACCTTTTTCAGGTTCTACATTTCCATGTGAGTTCAGCATCTTTCTAACCTATGAAAATATGCAAAGGGAATATTTTATTTCTTTTTAAGCATAAAAGATCTGTGTTTCAGGACTGATTCTTCAAGCCTGTCAATATATGCAATATAAATCAATATATGCAATGAGCAACAGCTGACAGACTTCTGAGATACAGTAGGCTCCATGTTTCTAGGATTTATTAGAAAACATTTTCCTTAAATATTCACCTGTGATAACTTATTTTTAATCTGTATTAATATTAAAACATTAATATTAATAAAATGTAATACACACAAATACAATTTGCGTGAGGTAAATGCCAAAGAAATCTGAAACTAAAATCAATATAAAACTTCTATAAAGATATGGCAACTAGTATTCGACCAACGTTTATTAGACTTTTAAAATTACTCCTTTTTATGAGAGTTATAGATGAGGGAGAGGTGGTTGCTTGTTTCTTCTTTGTTTGTCCAACGTATTGTTACTGCTTTATAGTGTTCCTGTTCTCATGATTGGTTAAAGCTTTTATAAACAAGGTTATTATTTCTATTGTCATATTTTATAAAGCATATAAAATAATAAGGAAAACTTTAATGAAAATGAATATGCCCGATAAAGCAATTTCCAACTGAAAAAGAATATTGGCTTCAGACATGCTGAACAAGTATTAACCAAAACAACCCAGAGAAATCTGCCTTTTTAGCACAAATCTGCCTTTTAGTTTAAATATGGCTCAGTGCAGATGAAAAGTTCTCAAGACTGGAAAAAGCACAACTTAATTTTACAAGCAATTATTAAAAAGCAGACACAGATATATGATTACTTGCTATCTTCACCTTAGTATCGTTACTGCCAAGGTAGACTAACAACACAATTACTTTAAGAAGAAGTTCTTATTTTGCTGAATGAACAGAAACTGGGAGATGTACAATTTAATATGCAAATTGAAAAAGTGTCAAATAAATAGCACCTGGATTTTAATATATCCTTTTTGCTAACAGAAGCATTTACTAAAAGCTCCAGATTCAAAGAAATAAATCCTTGCATTTTTTAGGTAAAAAGAAGTTGCCATCTAAGATATCCAGATTCTTTTCATAACTATCATATCTGAATCTGTCTGTTGAAGACATTCAGCAATACAACTTTATTTTAGATTGTTTTAAAATATCTAAATAGTTAAAAATAACTGAGGTGTGGCCTATTTTAAATGTTATATGACACTTGAAGCACAAGTGGACTTGAGGTTCACTGTAAGATAATTTTTCCATTTAAAAGATTTTAAAACATTTTTAATTGCATCTTTGTTGCGTACTAGTGGAAAAAAAAAAAAAAAGCGCTTGGTATAGTTTCAAAGACATGTAATTGTGCTGAGAGGTGACACTGGAGATGGGAGGATCAAGAGTTACTTCTAGCTTAGGAATAGATTGTTATTTAACACGGCAGTCATACTTTAGTCCTTGCTTTTTTTATTTGAGAGTTTTTCATTCAATCACTTCACTTTATTCATTCAAAATTGGAGCAGATGCTGAAAGTTGAGCTTCCCACATTCCAGCTTGAATTATTAAGCACCTAAGCATAAGCACTTATTTCTTTTTCCCACTGGGTGAAAATCTGTGGGTCTGACCTGGAGAGCTGCCCTAAGGTCCACAATGTCAGACACTTCACTTTTTAATTTTTTTCTTTTTTTGTATCTGCCAACACAATGTAATACTGAAACCTCTCTGTACATCAAGGTTACTAATGCAATGTCTGGAGATTCTTTTAAACTGCCTGCTGCCATTCTAATCAGTATTTCTTTTGTCATCTTTCCAAAAGAAATTACTCCTGGGAAAGATCATATAATTTCTTACTCTCTTCTTAAGACTCAGATGTCCAGTAGGGGTTACTGAGGTAGAACACTCCTGAAAAACTCTCCTGAAGGTAGGGAGGGACTTATTTTCTTTTCTTATGATACAAGGTGTAGTTTTCTTACAAAACATAGCTAAAAGAATTGGTTCACTCTATTTTTCTACTTGAAACCCAGGACTGAGTTGAAGCTGGTGCTCACACATCCTGACTGTATTTTGTTAGTCACTGCATTTTTTGAAGAGCATGCCTACACAAATGTGTGGAAGCACATGCAGCGGAACTGATGTTCTGGCTCCTCTTTATGTCATTAAATGAAAACAGTTACTACTACAGCATCTGTGGTAAAGCTCAGTCTTGGATATGACATCTTAAAAATGTTAACATCCTGTACCCATATGCTGTATATCTCCTCAGTCTTTTCAGACAAAGTTCATGTCAGATACGCTTCAAAGTCAATTTGTTGATGCCTGGGGAATCTTCTGATTAAAAAGGAGGCACCTATGGAGGTCAAGTGCCTCCAGAGTCAGGCAGTAGTTGAGATGGATTTTAGGATTTAGGTGTCTAAATTTCATCTTCAGGCATCAGGTTATTCTTTCCAAAATTACTATGTGGATTAACTAGCTCTAGTTATACCAGCTTTATGGAGTATGCCCTCAGCAACAAAACCTTCAAAGTCAAGAAAATCATGAACTTTCCTGATTGGTTTAGGTATAGGACAGAATCATTTCAATCAAATGGGATAAATATTTGATCTTACTATGCAGGGAAAAGCACACCTCAGTGTAATTTGTGTTTTTGAAACCTTCAAGTACTTTACTTACAAAAAGTGCAGTGCTGCAGCTTCACTGTCCCTGCGTTGAGATATGCGCTATAGTACTGCCTTTCTGCAGACTCATTATCATGCAGTTAATAGAAAGAAGATGAAGTGATGGGAATTAAAGAATGAAATCTTTCATAATCCTAAATATCCAGAGTCCTAACAGTGCTTAGCAACATCACGCATTTGATGATGTTGACAGTGGGATTGAGTGCGCCCTCAGCAAGTTTGCCGGTGACACCAATCTAGGTGGTTCAGTCGATACACTGGAGGGAAAGATTGCCATCCAGAGGGACCTTGACACGCTTCTGAGGTGGGCTGATGCCAACCTGATGAAGTTTAACCATGACAAGTGCA
>JAOEHX010010316.1:23145-44024 GCA_025448015.1 Bolborhynchus lineola | reverse complement strand
AGTGTGAGGTGTCCCTGCCCATGGCAGGGGGGTTGGAACTTGATGATTTTAAGGTCCTTTCCAACCCTAACTATTCTATGATTCTATAAGGGACTAATAATCCTAAATTGGTATTATTTATATGCCCAGCCTTCCACGAGAAACAGTAGGTCAGATCAGCTCAGCTAGGAATCTGAACCCTTCAACAACAATCTGCCTTCATTTAAATCTCAACTGGCTAGAGAGCTATTACAGCTCAGGGGGAATGTGATGCTTCTACTCTCCACTCCTGCCTTGAACAAGGACTGATCTGAGTGCCCCTATTTCCTGTGGATCCTACTGGCAACTCACATCCAAGAAAGATAATTGTAATGGAGAGCAACTGCGTAGAAATTTCAAAGCACAGAATTTGGCCATGAGTGCCTTGATGTTCTGTGAAGACCTTGAGAGATCTTGAAAAGTTTATTGCTGTGACTTCATGTACAAAGATTTAGGGAGCTCTGTTCGTGAAGAAGGTGAGCTTGTACACTTGTACAAATCTGTGTGTACACGGCAGTGAGTCCATTGCAAGGGAAAGCTGGCTTTGCAGTTGTGAATGCTGGCATTGTGAGGGAGCCAGGCCAGTGCCTTTTGGGTGCAAGAACAAAATGGTCCAAAGGCTGTCGGAGCCAATAAGACAAGTTTAAACCTTTCTACTTTCCCTCCTCAAAACCTTGAGGACTATTAAATGCCTCCTGAGGCATATTCATCACTAAGCGGGAAGGGGTTGAACAGTGACAATCTGAATGTCACTAGAGGAATGGCAGTGACAAACCCCATCCTGGCAGGCTGTCTGCAACTACAAGTACTTCCGCAAATACCCACACTGCTCAGAGAGCCAGAGCTTTCACTGTGCTCCTCATCCTCGACAGTGTGGTCCTGCCAACATCCTCCACAGAGCTCCTTACAGTGAAGGGAACAGAGAGGTCTTCTGCACATGCAGAATGGCACGTGCTCAGCTGCCAGATGCTCACGTGTGCAAAACCACACTGCACTATTACAGGAACAAGCTTGTTCTGCTTTCTTTAGGGCATGCTGGAGGCACACAAGATGGCCTCATTCCTGCTCTTTATAGAGAGCAGATAGCAAGCAGTGAAGGAGGATTTTCTTCTACCTGGAGTTGAACCCTTCAAAGCGTGGTGTTTTTTGAATACAGAGTTCATATGTTCAAACCTGTGCCTAGTGCTGATTGTATGCCACAGTAAGGGAGAGGTGAGCAAGCACAATAGAGAAGGCAGGAGGAGGGTGGGGTGGGAGTGGGAGGCTGCTATCATGGGACAGCTTCTGCAGATGATGGCTTTAAGACCAAGTGAAGGTGCCAGGCTCTGATGAGGATGCAGAGGATGTGCCCAGAGTGTGCTGATACTCCCAGTCTTCTTTTTCATTTCCTCAACCCTGTCTAAAAGTGCCCCTTTCACAGGAACAAGCACCTCTCTGTTAAACTAGGACTGTTGTCAGCAGCCACTGTAAGTAACCATAATAATCTGTAAGGCAATGTGCAGCTCTGATGTGCAAATGGGATTTAGGGAAGCCTCACTAACTGGATAACACAGACAGCATTTAAGCTGAGTTTCAAACTGATCATAACATTTCACTTGACAAATGTCTGGGTTTGAACTTTTTTAAGCCTTCAGGGCTTTAAGCAGAGAATGTCCGTCTCCTGGAGAATAAACCCTTAATATTTTAGGCTTTCACATGAGAAGAGGAAAGAACCTTTAAGCAGAGAAGCCGCCAAAAAGAATATCTGATTTCATTGCTTTCATCATACACTGCTGCATACCATTTATTATTTTCTCTCAGAAGCCAGGGGCACAACTTCTCTAAATATTTACCTACTATCTTTCTAAGGGCATGTCTGCAGTGCAGTCACCACACTGATTTGTGTTGTAGATATACCCACCTTACTTTTGATCTAATACATCTAACGCATCCAAGCTGTAATAGCAGGCTAATAAACCCAAGGTCTAATAGTTACAGTTTGAGGTCAGGGTAGCCTGCAACATCTGCTGGTAGTATCTTAGAGTCATTGCCCTGTGCTGAGCCAGCCACCCTAAAGCTGCTCTGCACTACACCTCAGGTCTTGCAGTGAAACAGGACAAGCAGGCTTTACTGGGAGTAGAAGTTTTGACTACAGGAAATCCTTCAGCCTCACAGCTCATTAATGCCTTTCTGAACTGCAGCCACATCTGCTCAGTCCCTCTCTGCCTCCATGTTCGCCTGCCAGGCAACCCAGACAGGACTGTACTGTCTCCGTCCCTGGAGGCTTTCAAGCCCCAGCTGGATCAAGCCCTGAGCAAACCGGCCTGACCTCAAGGCTGGCTTGGCTTTGAGCAGGAGTTGTCCTTCCCAATCAGAATTATTCTATAATCCTATGGTCCTAGCCCAGAGATGCTCTTCATGGCCTCTTGAAAGGCTCTGTGCATCTCTGTCCCAGCAACAAGTACGAGGCTTTGTACTTGGAGCATTTTCTACCTCAGTGTCAGGAACTAAAGGTGTGACTATATCAAAGACATTTATTCCTTTCCTCACTTTCCCATAGGCATGCAGTATTCATCTCACTATATTAGAAAAGAAACTAAGGCACACCCCGGTGTCATAAAATGGCTCTCATTGAGGAAGTCAGAAAAGTCAAAGTTAATGGATCACTCCAAGGCTCACAAGGTCTGTTTTGCTTGATCAGTACTGTAGGCTGTCTTTGCCATATCTTAACTGAAACTGAACAGAGATTCTTGTACAAAAGGACACCCCATTATGACTGCATTGTAGTGCACACTCACCCCCAGAGTTGCTGATTAGCTCAGCAATCTTACTGCTGCTCTGGACAAGCAACATTTTAAATGTTTCTTTCACGTTTTTGACCCTTATGTCTTCCTTAAGTTGTATATGTCTTGCTCTGCATGATGCTATGTAGGTAATCTGAAAGCCTATCTTCCAGTATATGCAGCACAACCTGCAAGCCAATTAGAGGATGACAATTTGGAAGCTATAGCTTTGTTCCCAATATTGACATTGCCTTGCTTTGTGTGAGATCGCTTAAAACAGTCCCACACTCCTCTTCCCTCTGTATAAGGTGGAAATAAGTAGCAACATACAGTGGTGTGAGGATGTTGATATCTGCATGTCTTTAGCTGGAAGGTGCAAGAGAAGAGCAAAGCACTCTGTGCATTATAATGGCCCCATCACCTCCTCTTCCCTTGAGACAACAGATCCAGGATTACTGAACTTCCTGCCTAGTTATGTTTCCTCCATCCCCTGCAGCACTCTGGCTGTACTCTGCTGTATTTTTCCACTTCAGCTGCCTCCTTTCTTTAGCTCCCATAGCCGTGCTCTTACTCCAAAGGCAGCCCCAGCCCGCCATTACTCTGGGCCACCTTCTTCCCCTGACCTACACACAGGACTCCTCCTTGCTTTTCTCTTTTCTTTGCTAGGCATTCTTTCAGAAACTTTGAGGAATTCTTAGCAGCCTATATGTCCTGGCCTTTCTGCCTCTGGGAGCTCCGCACCAGGTACCCGCAGCTGCTGCTCTCTGAAGTGCCCAGCACTTCCAGCTCAACTACCAATGCTTCACTTCCCAAAGGGAAAAGGGAGATGAAAAGTTCCATGAGCCTTTAGTTAATGCAGGGGAGGTATTTCAGGGGCCTTAGGAGCCCCATTTGCAGTGGTTTCCATGAAATTTAAGAACCTATTCACTTACCCTTTGTGAAATAGGGCTTGGGTACTCTTGGGAAATTTGCCTGCGGTCCCTTCCCAGACTTTGCAGTAGATTTGTCTGAAATGTCTTTACATGTGAGTGACATCCACACGTGAGCCAGACACCCTGGGCTCAGTTAACAGAGATAAACAGGCATTTACAGGAAACAATTCATCTTCTCCTATGGTAGATAGCTAAAACAGCCCACAGCAGTCTCAAAACTATTACTTTCCTCCATAAATTATAAATTTAAGCTAGAAAAGCAGCTCAGCCCTTAACATGTTGGAGGATTCAGTTGCCTAGTGCTTTGTGAGCCGCCTACCTTACCTTAGATATTCACATCGGCAGGCAGGTATATACATATAGGTACAGGAGCCTGCAGGAGACAAATGCCTCCCCAGCATGTCACCTGGACACCAGGAAAAGGATCCTGGATTCACTGCCCTGTTACCAAAAGGATGAGGGTTGCTACTTTCAGGCAGCTGAAATAATTTCCTCCATTGCCCCCCTCCCCCCCCCCCATTTCTATCCTATGTGTTAACATAGATGGTCCATGTTGGAATAGCTGAAAAACAATAATATGGCCCACAGTGCTACACAGCAAAGCAATGACTATATAAAATAATACCTGATTTTATTAAAGACAAAATAAACCAACAGAGTTTCATGGCATCACGGCAACTGCCAGAGCAACTCGTGGGGGTATGGTTCTGCAGATAACTACCCCAACCAGGAGATGCATGCGAGATGTCACGTTACCAGTGTTACATCACCAGGAAAAAATCTCAATGGCTGATCATCGCCGAGGGGGATGTCAGTGTTCCCAGCTTCTGTGCAGAGAAGCCTTATAAGAGTTAACTCTTTCCTAGGTGATGAACACCGCTAAATTCTACCAGTATTTCTTTTACCTTGTTTGATTAAAACGAATCACTGCTCTCTTACTTTCCATTTTTGTCTTTTGCACAAGCCATAAATGGTGTGACTTCACACTGACAGCCATCTATCACACCCACTGTGTAGCTGAGCACTTTTTCTCCTCCAGCTCACTAGCAGATTTGTGCTGGATGCTCACCACACAGCCATTCCCCTGGAAAGCAATAAATGTTATCTGCTCAAGGCTCCCTAGCAGCCTCCCTGTTGTCTGGAGAGCAGCCCTTTGTCTTACATGAAGAAGTATTCCTTGACATCGCCAAAATGACCCATCCCGCAGTAATACCCAAGGCAGTGTGAACATATGTTTGTTTTCCCTGAAATGCTTCTTGCGGGTGCAATGACTAAATGGGTTTTTGTGAACTCAGAGATCACACAGTATGGCTGGTCGCTTCTGATGTTAAGGAACCAAAGCTGCAGGGATTGATGACCTCCATAGTGCCATGCCCTGGCAGAGCAGACCCTTCCCAGAGACAAATTTCCCCCTCACCCAGAGGAGATGGAAGTGGTAGTGCCTTTCCCCAAGTTTCCACAGACTCCAGGCAATCTCCAGCCCCATAAAAATGTCCTTTCTAAGCCAGGGGAACAATGGATAAAATATGTTTCCTTCTCCTCCTTGACGCTTTGTACATAGAGACGCTGTTCACAGCCCTCAGCAGGTGCCAAAGCATCTGAGCTGTTCTTCATGCTGTATTGCTGTAGTGCCTGGAAACCAGAGTCCAAACAGTTCCTGCTATTAATGCAGGCTCCATTCTGCTGAAAGGTCATCTTTATGACCTGGGCCAGGGTCAGACTGGGCAGAAGGAAGTTTTCTGTGAGACAGAAGTACCTGTGATCTCTTCCTTTCCACCGGCATTTGTTCTCAGTTGTTTCACATCCCTCTTGTTCTCTCAGTCAGGTAGGACCTTGTGTTATTTTACTCCTTTTTTTTTTTTTTTTTTGTCCTGATACAGAACTATGCTGCTACATCTCTTGGTCCCTCTAGGGTCTCCAACATGTGTATTGCATGGGCAGCATAATCCACCTCCCCATTTACATACACTACTAAGTCTTTCTTTGTTGTCTTCAACATGTGGTTTATGCCCAGACACCTCCCACTTCTCAGGTACCCAGTTTGGCACTGGAATGGGTTTTGCCTTTGTATTCACACTGAGAGGCCCAGTAAAGTCGTACTTTATCCTTCTAGAGGTCTTTCTCACTTTTGTCCTCTTCATCCTGTCCCTTCCTGCACAACAGCTCCTGAACACACCCTCTCCCTATCACCTTGCTTTTTTGTCTTGCATGTTCGAATACTATTTCTATCCTAGTCCTCACATGCCTCCCCCCTCTCAGCTCCTCATCTGTTATCTCCTTCCAAGCTGTGCCATGCTAAACTCACCGAGCAAAGTGTGGGGCTTGATTTTCTTCCTTCCCTCTTCACAGCCACAGAGGCCAGAGCTCCCAGACACCAGAGCTCCGGACACCTCCTGGACACTGAAGGCCATCAGTCCTGAGGCACCAGTCCTGACCCAGGGGACAGGTCCTTTCAGCATCTCAGTGTGCAGGACCCCCTGCAACACCTTGGCTCCTTTCATTTTCCTTTTTACTTTCCCTTTCCTCTCCTTTCCTTTTCCTTTTTCATTTCCCTTTCCTTTCATCATTCCTTCTTCCTTTTTTTCTTATTCCCTTCTTTTTCTCAAATCCAACTCCTTTGTTCTCCATAATGCTGTGCAAGCTCTACCTCTCCAAACAAGAGACTTACTTTCCTCCAGAGGAAATAAAGCCCCCCCAGTACAAAGTACCTAGTGCACTGTCCCTGAATGTCTCAATAGAAAGCTTTGAGCTCCCATTGTTTGCAGTTCACAGAGTTCACCTGCATTTTAGTCTCCTATTAAAGAAAACAAAGTGGAGAGGAGAGAGAAGGAGAAATATGGCTCTAAAAGCAGCAGTCAGTCAGAGAGATGATCCTGGTACCAGTCATGGTCCAATCAATCAGTCTCAAACAGCCCACTAGAGAGTAACTGCCCAACTCATCCAAATTTATTTTCTTTAATAGAAGAATCCTCCTGTGATCCTGCAGTTATTGCTGACACAAAGCAAGGCCTGCTCAAACCTGATATCTGCCTCCCTGCCCCCTGCTGTGTGCAGAGCAATGGAGCCATCGTCCCCTTGTTTTCTGCAGACAGCAGCTTTAAATCACTGCTGGCCACTTCTGCCTGCGATGGCCAGGAGAGACTTCCCTGCACAGGTCACCCACTTGTGACAGGTGTATTCATTCACCTGTGAATGCTCAGGGAGACTTCTGTTTTCTCCTTGCTTGGTAAAACAAAGGCCGAAATGCCTGGAGCCATCTGCTTATTGTTTGAGTGCTTGGCCCCGCAAGGGCTGTGAGCACTATTCAGGTGTGGAAGGGACTGCATGATCATACAGACACCCAGCTGCAAAGAAGAAAGTGCTGTAAAACCTCCATGATTGTGCTCTACCTAAGTGGGATTGCTAGCCAGGAGACTGGTGTGCTCCAGTCTGCCAGGCATCGAGATTAAACAAATTAAAATGGAAATGTCAAGATTATATTATGCAATGCATTTAATGCAAACTGTAATTCTTCTTCGGGGGATGTTCAAAATCCTTTTGAGAAATGTAGAAGTACGGTTTTGGGGAATCCTGCAAGAGGAATCCTGCTCAGCTGTCCAGCTTCAACTAAAAGGTAGGTCTTTGGAAGACAAATGAAAGTTCTTGGGCAATACCAGGTTCTGGATATAGGACATGCACACTGCCTCAGCCATTGCCATAGCAGGACACAGCTCCTGTAAAACGCATTTCCTGAGTGCCTTGTGCTCCATAGACATGCCAAGCAATTGCTTCCCTACCAAAGCGTAAGGGTAAGGTTCAGATGCTTCATACCAAGGGCTGTCCCCAGATGCACCATACCAAGGGCTGTCCCCAGATGCACAGTGTCTCTTCCCCAGCAAGCGATTGGGTGTGCTTAAGAGTATTGGCTCCCTTCAGCTGCACAGCTCGGCTGGGGCTGGGATGTCCCAGAGCCCCTCTTGCCCACAAGCCACACTTCACCTGAGCCACTCTGTGACGGCTGCACCATGAGAAGGTCCCCAATCCCAAGGGCAGGGCTGTGGCAAGCTCCTGCCTGCCTGGGCACCCCAGGAAAAGGCAGGACCCCTTCTGCAATGCTGCTTGGATATAGGTTTCCCCTGTCTCCTGCCTCCCTGCTAAATGCCTCCCTCTGTGGAAACTGGATCCTGTGTTATCACCAATCATATGTGCAGTCTCTGTGGGATGAGTTAGGGCAGGGGCTGCTGTGGCTGCAGTGCTGTCTGTTGCTGAAAGGGAAAATTCTCATGTTGCTTATGCAACTGGTGTTTCTGCTGCACAACACTTAGGTTACATCTCAGATTAATCTTTGATTTAAGCTTACTTCTCTGAGTAGAGACCTGTTGCCTAAGGATCAAGAGAGTTTCACCCATTGAAGTAAAGAGATGTTTTTGACACTTGCCTTGTTCAGTAGGGGGAAGGACTGGGTTATATTTTTTAGGCATGTAGGTATAAAACAAATCTCGTGTTCTGGTCCATTGGAAGCAGGCTTTGACCTTGCTAAAGACAGTAAAACCAAAATGTGGATTAGCTTGGATGTTCTGCTTCAGTGAGGGATTTCAAATCCTTCCCCTTTAAAAAGCTGCATATTTTTCTGGGGCTCGAGGACTAATTACAAGAGGAAATATCTGTGCTATGCCTGTACTGGAGAGCAGGTTCTGGGAAAGGAAAATCCACTCCAAAACTGTAGAAATGGCCTCGCAAAGCAAAGTTTCAATCCAAACCCAAACCCTTGCGTGGTCCAAGAGGAGGAGAAGAAATGCTTTCCCTGGAAGGGGAGTACAGGGCCAAACCTCTGCCCTGCCAAGGTTAGGCAAGACCCGAAGTGAGGAGGCAGAGCAGGGAGGGAAGGTCATTGGGAGTGCTTGGAAAGCCCGTAGTGAAGGAGCACGTGTGGCTTACAGGTATTTCAGGTATTTCCAGGTGAGGCAATGCAGTCATCTTCTCCTGGGCGGTTTGGTGAGGGTGTGTGCTGCAGCATGCCCCTGGGGATCCTGATCACATAGTGCAGCTGGAGCAGCATCCCAAGCAAGGAACTCGTTTGTATCCCCTGTGCAACCCAGGGATACAGGGAATGCAGGCTGGGCACATCCCAGTGGCAGCTAAATATCCACAGTCCATCCTGACCTGAGCAGGATGGCGGCATTTTTGCAGGACACATGGGCGGGCAGGCAGGGCTGTAGGCATCTTGTTTGCCTGGCAGGGCTGCTGCTGCTCACTCAGTGCTCTGCCAGCAGAGACCCATGGGTCTGTCTGTGGGGATGCCCTATCATCCAGTGACACATGGAATAATTAATGGATTTGGAGCTAAAAAGTTGGCACAGGCTGTGGACAAATGTGTTTTTTCCAGTCATTATCATGTTTGCACCTGGATGTGAGCCAAGGTGTATAAACCTTCCTGGGGACATTAACTGGCTTCCTATTGCCTGAACCTCTATATGGCAGGGGGCACAGGGCTGATGCTGTTTGGCTTTTCACAGGTTTGCTCAGTCCCCTAATCTTATGTGAAAATTATCCGGCACAAGTTCTGCAAGTCAGAAGTATAATTAATTCCCCATAGGAAGTGAAAACAGCCAGTTTTCCACAGCGTCAGCTTGAATATCAACAAGTCATAGAAGCAGTGTGCGAAACGCAGACAAAATCTGCGCACAGACAGCAGTTATACTGGATTTTTATGGGGCAGCAGTTTCTCTATGCCACTGGATCAAAATGTCGACACAGATCTGAAGTGCTCTTCATTCCTTGTGTGTATTCAGCTGAAAGTCTGGAATGGCCTATAAAGACAGCCTCCTTTTCTGATCAGTGAGTATCTCAATACATGGAACTTGCTGAGAATGCATGCTTACGTGAATTTTGTTTCTAGACACTACCATTCTGCAGACAGGTCCTCCCCAAATATGTCAGCATAGAACGGTAATGGTTTTTCTCTAACCAGGGGTAGGAATTTGAAAGTAAAGCATTTCTGAATCCCAAGCCCATCCCTTCCACTTCCTAAGGCTTTATCTCCTTATAGAAAACTGTGTGCTTATGTGCCATCTCTCTTTCCACCTCATGTTCACTCCCACCATGCTGGTCAAGGTCTGGGACCCTTGACCATCCAAAATTCATTTGCACAATCTGCACCTACCTTAACAAACTCTAACAGGCCTAACAGAGATCTTCATTCCTCCTTGATCTCCCAAAACACATAGTGGTCACTGCAGTCTGCCTGGTTCAGAAACCTGCTGGAATATCTGGAAGCCCACTAAAATGATCCCTGAGGGCTAATCTTGGCTTCTGACTACTGGTTGCTCTGCATGGCTGATAACTTGATTTGAAGAGGATGGGTCTCCAAAGGAAAACCTGAGCAGTTGGCGTGCAGGGAAAGCCACGCTGCATTGCTTTTCCTAATGAGTGGTGTTGAAAAGCACCTCTCAAGTCTCCATCCCATTGTTTTGCTACAGATGATTTGCAAAGCAAAGAATAAAAGCAAGTTATGCTCAGATAGCGTCAAATACAACTTATTAACTGGGCCCTGATGAGCATCCGGAACAGATGTTACAGATATACATTTCACCTCTCCGAAACCCTCTTGATGCTTCCTGTTACATTCTGGGACGGTGGTGAAATTGCATATTAGCACTGATGTCACAAAAGCCAGCATGTGCAAACAGTAAACTGAGATGTCATCTCTTTTGTTATATATATATATACTTACATATGTTATACTTAGAATAATGACTAGGTAGTGCAGGTGTAGGGTATATGTTGGCAAATGTAAATTCTTTAGGGCAAGTATCCTATGGTGTGTTACGATGATGGTATTCACAATGTCATTCTCTGCGACACTGCAAGAGAACAATTTCAAATTAAAAGTTCTAATAAAGAGGCCATGCATTCAGTATTTTCCTTTCTTCTACCTGCATACAGCCTTATTACTGGGAGTAACAGAGGGAGAAATCCATATTCTTCCTTCTCCCAATTCTAGTTTATATTTCACACACCCCAGAAGCTTTCTCATCGTCACAGGGACCAGTTGTTATGGCTCTCCTAACTAAAGAGTTCTTAGTAAAAGGCTACGATAACTCTTTGTGTATGTAAAATGTAGCAGAAATATTAAACCAAAGATCAAAGGCAGTTCTGTCCCTCAGATATTTTCCCTGACCCTTTAAACTGGCTGGGTGCAGAATGAATAATAAGGACCAGACTCTGCCATCAATTACGCGGAGTTAAATCCAGAGTGGGCTGCTGTAAATCAAGTTACACAGTGTAATCGGGAGCAGATTTGGGACCTGCAGTCTGCAGGCCAAAGAACCAGACCATAAAGGGAAAACCCCATCTCTCTCCATTTCACCTAAACTCTCCGGCTCTCCACATAAGCAGCCCCATCTGCCTGCTTAGAAAAGGACTCAAAGCTTAGGCCTTCCTAAGCTACCCAGCCAGAGCAATCCCACCTTCAAGCACAGATAAATGAGGCTTTTATTTAACTAATGTGGCAACCTGCAGCCCAAAAGGACCAAACAGCCGCGAATTTTTATCAGTAGCTGTAAAAGGTGGAGGGAAAAAGCTTGAATTGACTGGGTGAGAAGCTTACTTGAGAAGAAATAAAACCAAAGACTTAAGTGTTGAGTAAAATGGGTCTAGAGACACAGGTATTTATACAATAAACTCTGTCTGTTCTCTTTCTTTTCTCATTATATGATGCTTCTCCCCGTCACACAAGCCTAATGCTTTAATCTAGCTGAATATTTGCAAATTGGCACCACATTGCATCGAGACAATAGTGGGGAATAAACAAAATGATGCAAGTCAAGATATACTTCTTATTACAGCAACAGCATTTCACAAGATTAAAGGGGATTTTCCAGACAATGGAGACAAATCCAGCGCCAGCTTCATTGAACAAGCGACACAGATGCTTCACCTGTTAACATCTGGTAGTGCAAAGGAGATTATCTCCTTTCCAAATGAGCACCGTCAATGCTGCTATTCTATTTATCGCACGTGCCCACTCAAGTGTTTGCTTTTGAAAGGCAGCTCATGGTGGCTGCAGGGATCTGGGAGAGCCAATGGAATAGTCTTTGAAGCAGAAGTCCCAACCTGATTGCAGCACGTGGAGAAATAATCAATTGTCAACACCACTCCTGGGAGAAACACCACCAACCACGATGTCAAAAGGAAAAGGGCAGGGAGGGGGAAGCAACCCCAAGCCTTTACATCATGGAGATTTTATGGGCCACGTGTCCCAAGAACTTCCACTCTGGTCCACCCACTGAGATAAAGCCATTTGTAAACTCCAGATTGTGCTATCTTTTTGCCACCTTGATTGTTAATTAATCAGAAACAGAAGTGCCTGGGTGAGAAATACAAAGAGTCAAGTGAAAACAAATGGGATCCTCCATTGCAACTGCTGTCCTCCCTGTGGAAACACCCCGCTGGAAACAATAGACTGGGCTACAGAGCAACTGCAGACTTGTATTAAACTGGTACCCTAGGACCTAGTAATACCCAGCCCCAAACACCTCTTTATCCTGTTTATTACAGAAATGACAACCATCAGGCCTGTGAAGACCCCAGCAGCCCCAAGGCACTCTGTGGTTGCAGGCCTGGCCCTGCCCACTGCCACTTCCACTTCTCTTGCGGTGCCACCCTCTCCCTCATGGTCATCCAAAGCACAGGTCAAAATTTCAAGCCTCACAAACATTAAAACGCTCAGCTGCACAGTAAAGTGATGCAAAGGACCTGTAAGAAAGCTGCCCTGACATGTCAATCCCCTTTGAACTATCACAGCGCAGTGGGGATCTGGGGCTGCTTCCTAGGCAGTCAGCCCTGGATCATGCCAGAGAGCTTTACTGGCAAATGCAGCCTCCAGTCAGAACAACCTGGTCCCAATTAGAACCAGTCTGTGGCACTTTAAAGCAGTTTAGCAACTGCTTTAACTGACCCTTCAGATGATGAATTCAAAAATCTGGACTGGATCCCAAACAATAGCAGAGCTTTTCAAGGTATCCTTCTGTCATCAGGCTTGCAAAGTGCCTCCTGTCTGTTTCTCATCATTATTTTGATGTTTCTGCTTCCAAACCCATTGAATGTAACAGATGCTTCTGAAAAACTGCTGCAGTTGTAAGGGGTGAAGAGAAGTGTGGGTGTAACAGAGGTCCCAAGGTCATGACATAGCTGGATTTCCAGAAAGTATTTCACAAGGTTCAACACTAAAGCTTGATGAAACTCAACCAATAAATTATGGGGCATGACCAGGAAGAGTGCTGAACAGCAAAACATGGAGCAGAGGCTTTCCCCACAAAGCTGCCCTCCACTTCTCAGGAGTAGGGTGGTGGGCTTGGTGGTGGGGTTAGGAGAGAGATCTGGAGGGTTGGCAAATGAAATGATGGATGGAATGGAGCGAGTGTCCTATGAGCAGATGCTAAAAAAGGCCTGGATTCTTCAGCTGGAGAGACAAAAAGCAAATACCATGGTGGTCTACAAAACAGAGAAGGCAGCAGATGAAGTCACACAGTCATTTACCTGGTCACCTGGCCATCTATTTCCCTGTAAATTGCTCTTCACCACATCCTGCAATGCTGGAGCACGTGATGGAATGAACAGGAGCTCGGTTTAAAACAAAGAAAAACAAATACTTCCTTTGCAGAGGGTGTGGGACCTCTGGGGATGTCTGCCCTGGGTAGCTGCAGGGGCAGACAGCATAGGCAAGGGAGAAGGCAAATTCACAAATAACAGCCCATGCAGATACTGAGAGGACCAGGCAGGGACATAGCCACCAATGTCTGCCTCGTACAACTGGAGGCCTGAGTCTGATGCAAGAAAAATGATTGATTTAAGCTTTAAAACCCCAAGGTTTCACATTACTTTGCATTTTCTGCTTGAATCCTTGTGTATCCTCTCAAGTGTCAGTGGCCCAGGTTTTGGCCTCCTCCTGCTTTACCCAGCCTAGATAAACATACGTGCTGCTGAAACCATTTCCAGGAACGCCTTCCTCTCCTGCAATCTCTTATCTTCCAGAGGAGATTGTCAGAGGGTACTTCAAAAGCCCTTTGAAAATGGCCAGGGCTCTGCTTGTAGCCCAGTAGATACAGGCGCCCTCGCCCCAAGAAGTCAACAGCCACCCCACGCACAGGCGTCCAATGCCACGTTATCGCCACCACAACAGCGAGCAGTGGGAAAGGCTTTACCCCATTGCTATTGCCACCCAGTCTCCAGCCTTTGCTCTGCAATATGCTGCCCATCTTCCCCCTGGATTCACCCAGGTGCATT
Organism: Bolborhynchus lineola; assembly: GCA_025448015.1. Lineage (NCBI taxonomy): Eukaryota > Metazoa > Chordata > Aves > Psittaciformes > Psittacidae > Bolborhynchus > Bolborhynchus lineola. The sequence goes on along the minus strand of JAOEHX010010316.1, from coordinate 30,046 downwards.
GTGGCAGATTACAGGAATGGAGGAAAAGAAAAAGGAGTGGGTTTGCTCAGCCCTAAGGAGCAGGGAAGCTTGAAGCCTGCTGAGTTTGTAATTAAAATGTAGAAAGGCCACGACAGAGCTCAGAAAATGGAAGAATGGAATACAAGCAGCAGGAAAATGCTGAGCACTGGGCTTTGGGCAACACACCGTTCTGAATTAAAAATAAATGAGAAAATTGCCTATAAAGAGGGGAACACAGGGGGAGAGGAGCTGTGGGAAGAGAGGATGACGAGGGAGAGCTATTGTTAGAGTACTGCCCTCAGATAAATGTTATTCAGCATTCCTCTGCCAAAAGACTAGGAGGTGTAGTGAGGCAGAGGAAAGCAGTGCAGCTGTTTCACGGTGTTATTACCCCCACTGAACCATGGAAGACCAAGCGCCTGCCAGGACAAAAGATAGAACTCCGTGCGTGCAGCTCTCACTCCATCAGTAACTTGAGAATGGAAACATGAATCATAAAAATCACATTTCCTCCTGGAACTTGCTCTCCGCCTTTGTTAACAAGTAGCATCACCACAGAGGCCTGCATCAGGGACAGAGGGAAGGTGCCCATAGAGGGTCCACGGCACAAGGACATCCCACCTTGCAAGAGGTGATGGGTTGGAATTGCATAAGTCTAGTGATTAAGCCTGTTCTCTGATGAACTATAACCAAAGGACTCTTATGTGACTATGAGGCAGACACTGAAACAAGCTCCTTAGGGTGATTAATGCTTTTACTCAAAAAGGGCAGGCTAAAATTTACAGAGGACTTGAAGTAGGTGAGCTGGACCCATGGGACCACCAAGAGAAGCAGAATTCTGAGCAGCAGTAGAGGATCAATATTAATCCTTCCCAGTGAAAGCTAGGGGGGAAGAGCCATGTAGAGGCAATGCCATTACAAGCACACCTGCAATTCCAAAAGCTTAACAGAGACCCGTGCTTCAGTCTTTTCCAGGCTACATAAAGCTTTAAAGGTCTGCAGCTCTGCTGACCTTGGTGAAATGATTCCTCTTCTGCCTCCAAGTAAGATCAGGGTCCAACCTACATGCACAGACCTAAATGCCTGGGGACACTCTTACACCCACCAGTAGCGTCTGAATTCATGTCTGCTGCAGGTCTCCTTGCTCTGTAATGAAGAGCCAGGGGAGCTCCTCAGATTGGTGCAGTCCCCTGCAGATCAGCAGGGCTGCTCCTTATTCTTCCTCTTCTAGACACATTTCCCTTGCTGAGTTAAAACAAAAACAAACTGAAATCTGGGTCTGAACTGAAAAAGCTGCTCCAAGCTGGGGTTTTATGCCTTTTTTCACACACATCACTGATTTATCCATCCTGTTAAAAGATGTGGGGAAACAAATTGGTAATACTGAGGAATACTCTGCCTCAGATGGTAAAGTTCATTGAATTACACAACTGCTTGTTCCTCAGGTTTTACCGTAGAGGGCTGCATTTAATGGGTAATGGACAACCCTCATCATTACATCACATTACAGAAGGTCCTGTTGTATCCTGGGGGCCTGCTGTTGGCTTGAAACCCAACCTGCTCTTTCAAAAGCATTAAATATGTTAGGACAGCCATGCTGCTTGATGCCAAAAGTCCACCTCATCCCACATCCTGTTCCTAGGCATCAGAGATGCTTGGGAAGAGTGTTAAGAACTCAGCAAACAAAGTGACTTTTCCCCTAGTGTGCAGTGGTATTTCCTTCAAGTTTCCAGCTATCCACAGCTTTGAGACTTCCTAAAGAAAAGGTGTACCTTTGTAGCTCACAGCCCTCCTTGGGGCTAGTAATTTCCCAATGCATTTCTCTAATTGGGCTTTTAATCTGCTTATGCCTAAAGTAGTTTCTATCACTCCCAGTTGCCCAGGAGTCCTGTTGCCAGTACTTCTTGAGATTTATGATGTCTCACTCTTTCCTGAGTAGTTTGTTTTTCCCCTTTTCCCCTCTTGCCACCTTGCTGCATGCCAGGGCAGCACTAAAGGCAGAAGTTGACAGGTATCTTCCGTACAAACCTCTGAGCACACCAATTATACACTAGGGCTCAGAAAGGTTGTTCAATTTTAAGGACACTCACACGCTTCAGCGAGGTTCAGTGTTTAAGCATAGTACGTATGACAATATTAGGTCAGCTGCATGCAGTCATAGAAAAAGGCCATCTCCTGCAGCAGTTTTCCCCCTCTGTGGGCAGTAACTAGTTCTGAGAAGGAAATAAAAAGCAAAGTAACAGTGTGCTTAAGTTTCCTTAGACTCTCTCTACAGAACTGTCATATTTGTCAATGTCTCAGTTCTAGTCAACCTTCAATCATACCCTAGAGGTGTGTCCAATGCACAAAATACTAGGGGCGAAAAGGTGAAGGTGACATTTTTTTCCATGGAAAGAAAAAAGATCCATTTTTCCTAGAGCACTTTAATTTGATACGAAAGAAAACAAAATCCTCTCTTGGGAACTTCCATCCATCACAAAGCGGCAGCGATTTCAGCATTCCTGGAAAACCTTATGTGCAGCGGGCTTACTTCAGTGTGCTCTTATCAGCCTCAGCTGCCAGCCCATCCAGTGTCTGAAGCAGGGCAGCTGAAGGAGCCTTTTGATCACAACAGCACACACATGCACAGTCACCCTGGCGTGAAGGATGATCTGAACTGCATCAGCCCTGTCCAGATGTTGGGATGTGTAGGACAGCATTCTGCATCAGCAAGAAAGCAATGCCCCACAGGTAGCAGTGGTTTTTGGCAAGACGGGGTCTGGGCTTTCAGCTAGTGCAGCCCCTTTTCCTGCAAAATCAGCATGCAAATGTGGGGTGATTTTGTCTCCAGCAAGCAAACCCCTACTTCATGCCACCAGCACCCAAACCCATGGGAAGTGATTCATACAGCAACAGCAGTGGGCATTTAACACGAGGTACTCACCAGAATGGACCCGCTGGTGGGTCAGGCACTCCTGCACTGCAGGCATGATAAGGGGCACAAGCCTGCATGTGATAAAGCCCATCACACCCTTCCCACACAGCCCAGCCTGCTGGAGACAGGGCAGGCAGGGAGAAGCCTGTTGTTTTAAACCAGAGGCACTTTAGCAGGGTGCCAGGAGCACAGCCCCGGGCATCAGTGTGGTGCATGGCCAGGGACTGTCCCCCAGCCTCCTGGAGCAGGCAGCAGAGGCAGACACATACACAGGTCAGAATTTATTTCCAAATACCTCATTTATATCATTCGCACATGAAATATTTCTTTCAGAATATAGCCTACACTTAGAAAACAGAAGAGAGGTTTGTTTTTTATAAGGCACGTCAGATTATAGACTACATAGAGATATCTTTCCCTCAATTGCGCTATCTTCCCATTGCTTGCGCTCGTAAAATACTGATGATTTTAAAAGTAATATTTCTAAAAACCTAGACCCTGTGTAGCCCCGTGTAGAGCAGTATTTGTAAAGTTATAAGACTCAGTTTACACACACCTAGTAAAGGGCTATAACAAGTTGTATATACATCACATTTTCAGAAACAGTCACAGCTGGCTACATTTAAAAGTAATGCTACTCCAGACTATGAAACAGGCTGCGTATAAAATATAACCTACTGCTTCCAGTATGGCGTGATACAAAGTAGGATGATCTTGCAGGAGAAAGGTGGTTGTTTTTGCAAATGGAAGCTGCTCAGATTCAAGCCTGTCTCCTTCCCAAACCCACATTTTTGATCCACCAAGACCATTTTACAGAGAAGCAAAGCACCCAAGAGAAATCTGACTTTATGTTTTTCTCCAAGATGATGGTATGACTGCATATCTGAAATCCTGTCAAAGCATTCGAGTAAGAAATATAAAGGCTCAGATGTTAACTTCATGACCGGTAAACATTAAACCATTACCAACCAGATGCAACCAAGTTAAATGCATCCAGCTTCTGTGCTATGGAAACTGTTTTTCCAAGCTGTTCCAGCGCAGAAGCCAACACATTTTTATTGAATTAGGCCCTAGGTAAAGATTTCCATCCCATTTTCAAGTTTTCTGCAATGGAACATTACCCATTCTGCACTCATTTCACTGCAGAGGAGGAAAAAATACTGCCTCTGGAGCCTATGCCAATACAGCCCAGAATCCATTTACATAGTGTCATTTTATTTAATGTGCCAGGAGGTAAACCATGGTTGGCTTTATCAACTCAAATGGCTTCCACAGTTCTTCTTTGTATCAGGCATTGATTCATTTATGATGAAAAAAGGGTTCCGGCTTTCTGCCACTGCAGTTTAGTTTAAGACTATGAAAAAGGTCACTTTAAGGCTATGACTGAAGGAGAAGAAAAAAGAATACAACCTGGTCTTGAAATATCTAGGGGAAAAAAACCCCATAGTCAGGGCCATAAAAAGGTAGGCAGACAGACAGCACAAACTAAATGTTCTCTGCAGGATAAGTTAAAATACTGATTCTTGCAGAGAGTCACGTTATCCCTCAGGTCACTTGAGCTTGCCAGGACTGGAATTAGGCTTAGTTAAGTACGGACCAGATTTAGTCAGTGAATAGGTTGCATTCAGCTCTATGTTGATCACTCAGCTGCATTTTAGGCACATTTCAGCGAATCTGTTGGACTGGTCTGGGAAAAAAACCCCAATCAATTAAATTTCTGGGGTGGCTTCAGCAAATTTCACCACTATGAGCTTGGACAAGATTCAACCACAAGCAACTGTTGCCTTTAGAAGGGAAACATTAACTTGGTTGAAAACAAGGAAAAGGACACAGCAGCCTCAGTTTCTGGAGTCTGGTTTGTTACAAATCTTAACCTGCCTGATTTGTTAATTTGTTTAGCAGCCTTAAAAGGTAAGGAGAGGCATCCTGAAATTCTTACTGTAGATTTAAACCCAGATGTGGTTCACATGCTGCTGCACAGATATTTGTTACATCTCTTTAAAAATGAAAGAAAAAAAATAACCAACACAACAGCATTTACATTCCTTTCAGCTGAAATAGATGAACTGTCATCATGTCTGCAAAAATACAGAGGAATTCGCCACAGCTCGAGGTAGGTGAGTTAAAGCTTGGTCATGTTCTCGGGCTTTCACTCAGCTTCCTGGAAAGGGCAGGAGAAGGAGGACAGAAAGGGCTTTCACAAAGTCAGGAGGTGACAAATGAGATACCAGCTCCGTAAGGGATTAGGTTCCCTCACCGCATGCTGAAGGTATATTCATGACCTTTCCAACCGTAGCATTTGCGTATAGATTACACCTCTCGCATGCCCTTTTTAAAGTGATCCCCAAGAGCGTTGGCTTGGGAAGACATGGAGGAGAGAGCAGGAGTGGGGGTTTAAAGCTACAAATGTCAGTTAGGAGGCACAGTGTTATTTTTCCCTTTGATCGTTCATGTACAGAGCTCTACGCTTCTACCACTGCTCACGCGTTCCTCCTACGAATCCCTGGCAGCAAAGGCCTCTGGTGTGCTCCTCTGTTGCACACATCTTATAACCCAAGAAGTCAGATCCTTTGGACAAATCCTTCTACCCTCACAGACATGTGGTGGTTTTTCTTCCTTAACGAGAGGTTTTAGTCATGAAACTGTATGCCAGACCTGATTTATAGCAATTATTTAACTAAGAATCCTTCTGCCACCCTCAAAAGGGCAGCTGAGATATCCAGTAGCAACATATACACATACATACAGATCTACACTATACACTCGGGATGACACAGAATGAGATTTCAGCTAATATAGCCTCTATTTGATTTCCTCAGAGCAGCACTCAGGTCCTTGCAACCTCTATACAAAACAGCAGTATTTTTTCCACCAGGATTTGGAGAGGTTTTTCATCTTGTCTGGAGTCCTGCACTTGGATTTCTTTGGTTGCTGCTGGGTATCCGAGTACTGAATGCCAGCCACGATGGCCGCATCAAAGACCTCCTTGAGGTTTTTCTGAGTCAAAGCAGAGCACTCGATGTAGGATGTGGCTTTTATTTCCTCGGCACAGAGCTTCGCAGCCTCCTCTGAGACAGGCTTCTCTTTGCACTTGTCCAGCTCAATGAGAACTTTGACATCCTCCCGGAGGTCCGACTGCGTCCCAACAAGGATAATGGGGGCCTTGGGACAGTGGCACCGGATTTCTGGAACCCACTTCTCACTCACATTCTGGAAGGACGAAGGGCTCACCACACTGAAGCACAGCAGGAAGATGTCCGTGTTGGTGTAGCACAGAGGCCTGAGCTTGTCGAATTCATCCTGCATGGAACAAAATTGCATTAGCACCCCATGGAAAGAGCACATCAGTCCAGAGGACACCCTGGTATGCCTGCCGCTGACCCTTGGGGAAGCTGAGGATCACATACCACTGTCACCTTAAGAGGCACCTCAACATGAGCACCCGGATCACCCAACAAGGTACTTCACAAGCAGAAGTTCCCCATACCCAGCCTGCTGGGTATTACCGCTATCACGGCTGCTAGCCAGCAGGCATGCTGCCACCATTGGGCACATGGGACCATGGTGGTGGCTTCCCCACCTAGCTGAGATTTTATGACTAATGCTGCAGCTTCTTTTGAGTGCTTAAATATTTCCTTAGCTCTTTGAATGCAGGCCCTCTGCCCTATTTCAGCAAAGGAGCAATGATGCAGCAAGCGGATTACAGCACACAAAAGCCAAAACATCAAAGTCTGGAAGGGAAAAGGCACTTTCTACAGCTCCATCTCTTACAGAGGTGAGTCAGTGAGCAGCCTTGAAGAGGAGCGCCCACATACTTCAAAGCTGCTCTGCTGACACCCCTACCTCCAGATACAGGCAAGAACAGCAAGAATACCTTGCACCTTTCCTGGAATCACCTTCTGAACTTGTGACTGTTTAACAACATCCTAAAGGATATGGGAATAATTTCCCTGCCATTGTGCCTAGGGATTTCAGTCTGAGGGGAGC
>JAOEHX010010316.1:0-16515 GCA_025448015.1 Bolborhynchus lineola | reverse complement strand
CAGCGCGGGTCCCCCGCGTTAGCGGTGTGCTGCGGGCCCGAAGGCTGCCCCGGGCACGGCTGTGCGGCCGCGCTGCGAGGCGAACCGCCCCTCACTGCCTGCTGGGTGCTGGGGAGCTGACACCTCGCCCTCCTGGAAAGCAGTACTCTTTGCTATGTACCCAGCAGTATTCTACACGGTAATCACTCATCTGCAGCCTGTGGAGGGATAAACTGGGCCGTCTGCAGTGGGAACGGGGGCTATGCTTTTAGCACCTTTGAAATTAGTTAGACGTGTAAAATTTTGAGGTTGAACGCAGAAAATGAAAAGCTGCTGAAAAGACTGGCTCTGCCCTAAGTTGGGAACATTATTAACACGTTTTTTTCTGGGGCCCTTTGTACTGCGCAAACATGAACAGTGCCACCTGGAGCACCTGTGATGTAGATGTTGGTATCCTCATCTTGCAGACAGCAAGTACAGGCATCTTAACTTACCCAAAGCAGCGCTGATAACTCTGTGGCAGAGTCGAGATTTCAGTTTACCATTTTCAGTGCCGCTGAGTTCCTGCTGCAACCTGGAGTACTGTTTCCCCATTTCCCCTGCTGAACTGGAAACCCACGTGATGTTGCTGGTTTCATACCCACATGTGGTACCCGCTACACATCATGCGCCAACAGCATGTCCCATGCTCACAAGAAGAGGTGAAAAGGTCAGGACTATGGGGCTTATGGTCTTCCTGCTTCTGTAAACCCTGGAGCTCTGTGGTCTGACCACCAAAGACCCTACCAAGGCTCATGCCTCATGGAAATAAGCACTCAGTACAGCTGATCTTTCTTTCCTGTGTGCCCTGGTCTCTTCTATGGGAACAGCCACCACGGCTCACCATGAGGACAACATTGCACTCCAAAGCAGGGCCAGAGCCAAGGTCCTCCCTGCCTGAAGGTAGATGGGAAGACCCCAGGTTAGATGCCTTGTGCATGCAGTTGGAGGGCTGGGGAACAAAAAGCTCTTGATCCCTGCACTGGGATGGCAGCATGCACCCACTTCCTGCAAGGAGCACAGCAGCAAACAGAACACAGGGGCTCAGTGTGACCCTCATGCTCAAGATGCTTAGGAACTGCTGACCCTCCTGTGAGACTCCCCAGCCCTCCAGAATTACCTTCCCCTAAATGAATATCCTGGTTTCGGCTGGGATAGAGTGCTATCAGGTATGGGAGCTAGTGCCAGAGAGAGACATCACAGGGCACCCGCTACAAGCAAGAAGTGTTTCTCCATCGGGTGCTTTCATACACTGACCCCTCCTGTGATGAGGTCTGAGAAGAGGCGATGACCCGGGCAGCTGAGCTTTGCCAAGTTCGACAGCCAAAAGGGATGGAGTAGGAGTCTGCCTGTGCTCAGGCATGTACTAAAATAACAGAAATGGCTTAATTCATACCTTTGGCTATTTTGGTGCAAGTCCTCGTGGTCTATGTTAGAACAAAAGCACTCTATTTTAATTTAGTAGTTATTTTAAAAAGCACTCTATTTTAATTTAGTAATTATAGCCTGTCAACCTAGAAAAGCTGAATTGCTTTAACAATGCTGTTGCAGCTAACTCCCCAGAGTATGGATGCAGTTGTGCCGGGGTAATGCTAATATAGCTTATTCTTGTTGGGAAAGGGGAAAAGATTACATGTGTAGGTGCAGGCTCACTTTGCATACAGCTGCAGCTGTTAGAAACGTTACCACCATGGCAGCCCACTGCTACACTTGTTTCTGGGGGTTCTGCCTCCGTGGCAGAGCCCTAAAGGCTATGTGCTCCACAGCCACCTGGTTGCAAAGTCACCGTGTTTAATTCAGTATTAGGCAGCCTCAGCCCAGCAGATGTTTCACTGAAAGGGGTGAGAAGCCCTCGTGTGACTGCTCTGCTGTAATGGGTGAGGGGGCTCAGAGCTACCCACGGTGTGGTAACATCTTGAGCAGCAATGCTGTTTCAACAGTGAACCTCACAGCTTAATGTAGCTGTGATAGAGGAGATAAATCACATCCCTGATCAAAATCAAGTACTGATCCCAGTACCAAAAATTGTTGTGGGTCCTTCTTTCCCTTCACCTAAGCCAAGAGGAAAACGGATGAATTGCAGAGACTTTTGTCCCTTCAGAACTGAAAACAAATGGCTTCAGTGAAAGTTCGAAGGTAGTCAGGATCTACACAAGACAAGGAATAACATATTCAGTCATTTCTGAAGAATTTCGAGGAGCATGGAGACTAGATGCTGTTATGTCTGACACATTTGGTCGCTACTGCTCTGTGCGGGGGGCGGAGCCACACTTGCCATCCTGTCTCATTTGTATTTTGCATGGTTCTGAGTGTATGAACAGCTGCATCTCTACACAAGACAAGGCGATGCTAATGAAAAGCACATATAATGGGAAAAGGCATAGCTTTTAAGACTCTACTTCCCTCTGAGAGTTGATTTTTCAGGTTCTAAGCAGCACTCAAGAAAGTTATTTCACACACTCATGAGCTTTGATAGAAAGGCCTGTTCTGCCTGAGGAGCAGAGCTGGCAAGAGGAGACTCCATCTCCATGCCCAGATGCTTGTTACCATTCTCCTGCCAGCGCCCAGCAGCCAGTAGTTTTCCATCTCTAGAAATCCAGAGGAATTTTCCACCTTGGGGAACAAGAAATTGGAGAAAAGTCAATAGACCAGGCTACGTTCATACCACATTTATGCAAGGAAAGAAATAAAAGTAGCACTAAAATTGTAACTGTATTTTACTGTCAGTGGCATCCCATAAATCATGTACCTCATTAGTACTGTGGAATGGCATGTGATGCTGGAAGTCAGTATACAGTAAGTGTGGGAAATACTGTTTGCTGGTCAGCTTTGGCCATCTTGGACAATGTGTCATGGCATGCTGAATTCATGTCAGCAGATGAATTTCTGTCTGTTTTGGACAGTGTGCCAAGTGAAGGTGAGCAGAGGTACTGTGATTTCTGTTGCCAAGATGGAATATGACCCAACTGAGGAGGGCACAAGGGTGCCTGAGCATTGTCACCTCTTATCTGCAGTGACAAATAGCAAATCCATGGCCTGTATCAATGCTACAATGAGAACTCAGTAAGAGAAAAGATGCACAGCCACAAAGAAACTCCGGTAGGTGGGAGATGAGAAGGTGGGCAATATGCCCTGGGTGACAATGCATTTCAACAGCATCAAAAGATGATGTGAGAAAGCTCTTCATGCAAATGTTGTGAGCAAAAAATGCCACATGCACATTTTTAAACACCTTCGGTAGACAAACACAGCCAATGCATTTAGCTAAGTAGGCTCCACAGAGATAGCTATAACGGTCTGCATTGTCTGTGCTCGGGGAGGGGGGCGTGAGTGGATTCAGAGCTGCATGGTTGCCCTATACTGTAATGTACCCTACTAAATACAGTAGCCTTTTGTGTAAGAGGATGAGCTAACTGGTTGTTTTGCAGGAGGGGGCCCATTTGCACCACAGCGGCAAGTCAGAGCAGCTCCCGGGCAGCCGTGCTGGCGGTGGGCTGAGAAGGCATTGATGGAGGGATGCTGTAACAGATAGCCCCTGTCTCCAACGCTTTTGGCCTCAACCATATCACATGCACACATCTTACAGGTTTAACCCAATTGTTTTCAGAGCTCTAAGCTGGGGGATAAACAGACTTAACGCCGCGTAGGTCAACAGGGTGGCAGTTGTCTGTCTCAGGGCTGAATCTGTCACATTATCAGGCAGTTCACAGAAAAGCTCCTGCTCTATCTTACATGCTCACATTAGTTAAATATTATTCTTTGAGAAAAATGACAGAGAGAGGAAATTATTTTATCAAGACGTGAAGCAGGTCATTGTTGTATCCTAGCTTATCGTTTTCCCTGTGATATAACAAATAGGAACTGGATGCTGGCCTTGTAGAATGAAAGGTTTTTTCTTGTAGAAACTTGAAAAGCCTGACACGGAGAGAGGCAAGGGAGTGAGGTGGCGTGGTCCGAGCATGACGTGATGCACTGCTGCTTGTTCCAGGGAAGGGTACAGCCTGCTCTGCAGGGCTGTCACCAAGATCCTGTTCTTTGTCGGAACAAAACCGTCTGTGATGCACCCCTTCGTTTTCCAAAGAGCAGGATCAGGCTGAGCTGGCCCATGGCAGGGGAGGTGGGGAGAAAAGAAAGGGGAAGCATGAGGGAGCAAAGAAAGGGCAACAACCTGGGAAAGAAAATGCAGCTTTTATAAAGGATGGCTCTGACCTGTTCTGACTCAAGAGAAGTGCTTTTGAGGCTGTTCTTTGAGAACTAGGAGAGGAAGGGCTAGGGAAGTACAAGATACTGCTGCTTTTACTCTCTATATATATTTCCTAGAGCTTTTTTTAAAGAACATTTTAATCAACCAAGATATCATCTCAGGGAAGTTTTCACTACTGGGGAAAGGGATTAGTGAGTGGCACGCATTAACACAATAAACTCTCATCACCCGTCCAGCTAAGTTCTGATTGAGAAGAGACTAGCGAAAATTCACAGGCAAAAAGGATTGTTGAGATCAATCTGAAAAAAAATCCCGAAATAAAATAAAGCACAGTTGCTTCGAGCCTCACAGAGTCCTTGTTAATTCAGAAAACAAATTGACCCTAACATCCTATCTGTAGTGCCTCTGCAGGGGAACCACTGTGGGAGGTGAGCCCTTTATCTTGCTTTCAAAATACGTTTCAGCTGATCTGGGGTCACAGCTGCTGAAAAGGACACTGAACAGCCTCATAAACCTGAAAGATATCATACAGTGCTTGTAAAATATGCCCAGATTGGGCTGAAATGGTCACCTGAAAGGGTAAACCGAGATCAGCAGTTTCTGGAGAGCTCTATCATCTCCCCACCACCATCGCATGTCTCCAGGGGCACCTCTTCCTGGGTCTTATGCGTCCTTGCATGAGCCCATGTTTCATGGGTGGTGAGAGCAGTTTCCTAACAGGGTACTTCTGTCAACAGTGCTGGTAGGTGAGTGGCACAGAGAGACCTATGTGCTCTGCAGGGATGCTCCCACACTTGCTTCTGCACTCACTCTTCCCAGTGAAGCTTGGCCAGCTGATGAATCCATGCTGACCTGTCTCCCTAGACAGTTTGAACCATTCATTTTTAGTTGGTTACTCAAAGTCTGAAAAACAACGATTGTTTCCAGTGTTATCTCCTTTGGAGCCAGCCGCTTCCTCTTGGTATCAAACTTGGAAGAACCCCATGGCCACTGCTGAAAAGCCTTTTCCCTTTCCACTTTAAAGATCTTTTCTGAAAGCAATTTCTAGGGTCTTACCGGTGGGGACTAAAATGCTTGGAAGAAGCCAGCAGAAGTGCCAGTTTTACTGAAAGTGAGCAGGCTGTTCTTTCCTGATAGCTGCCCGACCTTGAGGGAAGGCATCACAGGACAGCATCCACAGCTGCCTCTGGAATAGCTTAGCAGAGGGGGAAAAGCCATGTCTTTTTCTGTGCTGCTTGGAAACACAAAGGTAGGAAAGCACAGATCATGATGCACTTGGTGCAGAGCAAAACCTGATATCCAGATCTGCACTGTTCTGGCTCAGCATTTATTTATATAAATACTTACTGGCTTCAGTGTTTGCCTTGGAGGCTCCCAGTTACCTCCCTGATCCCCAGCTTAGCTGAGCCAGCTCAGCACTGAGTCCAGCCACCTCCCTTGCCCTGGCAGCTGCACCTGGGGAGGAGCAGGTACTTCTCAGCATGGTGTGCTTCACCCCACTAGAAATCTGCTTTGGAAGAGGAACTGTAAGCAGGTGTGGGATGCTGGAAAGCAGTTACCCGGGCATTATGTTTCTCTTTTTTTTCAGGGACAGGATGAAACCCTTCAATTCCCAGGTTTTCAGGCTGTACACAATAGGTGTGCATAATCAGACATTGAAGCCAGCCACTCTGTAAGTTATTTTTTGCCTTTCAAGCTCCCATCTCTACCTGTGAGTCCCTTGCTAACTATTTTGTTAGCAGCCAGGGTGTCGCCTGGTCAGCATACAAGGCTGGACTCAGGGACTTGACATTCTAGTCCCAGCTTTTCTTCTCACACACCTCCCTCTGCCTGAGGATTGAGCTGGATTTAGAAAGAAAGAGTTGCCAGAATGCTATTATCAACACAGCTCTACAAGGCAAACCCTCACAGGGTGGTTTATTTTCACACACCAGTGTTTTGACCAGCCTGGCTTAAACCAGTTTTCTGAACAGAATAAGATTCCAAGGGCTCCTTTGCTGGGTAACCTTGGCAGGCTGATGTCCTCTTTTAGCTGGGGAGAGAGCAGGCAGGGTTCATGCGCCTGAAAACAGCTTAACACGACAACTTCTGTTGAGTGAAAACTGAGCCTCAGTTTACCAGGATATGAAAAGATACTTCTTGGATATCTTGAAGTCCCCAGATTAAAGATATGAACAAAGGTAAACAATTACTGGTAGATTCTGGCTTCAAACCTAGTTCTTCTGCTGCTTTATGGTTTTTCATACCTTTGAAAGAGAGTGCTAGAGCAAGAAGGACCAAAATGCTGAACCTGCCCAGGCTCCAGCAGTTCAGAAGAGGGGTTTCAATGGAGAAGTGACATAAGGGCTTCGAGCACAGCCTCTGTTAGCTGTAAATACAAACCACTAAAAGGGCCTGGAGCTTTCCCACTGCAGTAAAGGCATTGGGAGCAGGAGATTAATAGGTTGCCAGCTGTGTCGGCATGATAATCCAAGCAAGGACCCAGACGCTTTCAGTCGAATGTGGATTGAGACCTCAGCAGGGACACATGGCAAGTCATCCAGGAGCCACACATGGAAAACTGAGCGAGGCAGCGCAGGCAAACATTTCTTATCTTTGCTTTACGTCAATAGAAATGGCATTGTAAAAGAGGCAGCAAAGTATTTGCTGGAGAGGAGGAGGGAAAAGTCCGAAGGGTTTTTTGGCTGTAGGTGTGGGTTTTAAAACGCTACTGTTTTCCTCAGAAACTTGTCATTGAAAATGAACAGGCAAAAAACACCAAGAGAGTTTCTCCAGAAGGTTGCTTGTTTTGGGCTGTGCTGGCAGGAATGCTGCCTGCCACTGCTGTTGCACTCACAACACAGCTGGGGAAGTACAAGCTCTTAAACCAGCCCAAAACACAGCTGTAACAATTACCCTATCTACTCTGATTTGCCACAAAATGGGACTCAGGGGAGAGGAAGACCTCAGAAATCCGGGGCTGTCTGCAAGGTGATGCCTTCTGCAGCCACCCCCCCAATGCTGCTGCTTCACCAGCAGCCTGCCCCAATTACCCCTGTTGCCTTTTGATTTGCTTTCTGGTTTTATTGTGTTCTTTAAAGCTAATTAACAGAAGAGTGAATGAGGCTCAGATTTCTTGTACGGATTTTTTGGTGGTGGTGGTACTTTTCATTTTGCTGAGTTTTCTTTTTGCTTTTAAGCTGTTTTGATAATGCAAGAAAAACATCTTTCCTACCAGAAGCAGTACTGAGCAAGGAGATGACTCAGCAAGGAGAGTGAGAATATGGAAAGACCACGAGTGGGATTTACCTGCTCTGTGGGGCCTGATGTTGCAGCCCTACCGTGTGTGGGTAATGGGTCCTCGCTGCATCCTCTGCTGTCAGTGCTCTGAAGCAGAGAAAGGCACAAACATTCCCACCACACAGGAGGTGTGCAGGTGTCAGTGAGAGGTGAGCAAGGAAGAACAAAAGGCTGGGATAAATACAGGTGAAGCATCCCAGCCTGGATCCACATGGCCCCTGGATCTGTCCCTGCCCAGCAGAGCCTCGGGCTGGCCACTGGCCATAGCAAAGCTCGCCTCCGGGTGGGCTCATTGCAGCTGCATGACTTGGGGCAGGGTTGCCTGTCACAGCAGCATCAGGGAGCTGTGGCTTCCAACACCTCCCTCCTCCTGCCACAGATCCTCATCCCAGGTGCACAGGGCTCCACAGGGATGTTAAACTTGCGACTGGGAGCTGGCCATAGAAAGTTGAATGTGCTCTGCCAGAAAGTCCAGTTGTGACTGTTCAGGTATGAAAATAACGCTACTGGTTATAAAAACATTGATCTCAAAGTAGGGTTGTGGATGAAACAGTTCATTTTCATACAATGCCTTAATTCATGAACACAGATTGTGTTAGCAGTCCCTGACACCATGGTGATGGACATGATCCAAGAGCAGATGACGCAGTGGCTAAAAGACTGATCATCTCACTGCTAATACAGGCATGGGGAAAACAAACATGGAAAATTTACGCTGAACTGTTTTCTGGTTTTCTCAGCAAAGGAACTTCAGGCAATGCAGATCTGAAGGGCTGAGCACCATCTGCTCTTCCAAACTGATTTTCTCTGCAGAAACTCTGTATGGATTTGATGCATGGCCTCTGAGAGGCCCCGAGGACTCATATGTCCAGTAAGTCAAAGCACATGGGGTGGAAGAGCCAGGTCTTTGCCTAAGCTTCTTCAGGTCCCTAAGGGTCAAGTTAAGTGCAAGGCTAACCCTGTTCTCAGGACCAGACTTGCCCAGCACATGCTTTATACCATCCAGCCTCACCAGGCTGGGTTTCATTTCAGCTGCAGAGCTCAGAGGAGGTGGACACATCTCATGCTGTGTGGTTCGAAGCAGTTCAACATCCCTACCAGACCTTGGGAACATCTCCTTGCCTGGCTCATCCTCACCAGCCCAAGGGGCTTCAAGCAGTGGGGTTGGGGCAGAAGGTTGGGAAACAAATGGTCTGTGGGACCTGAAGGCTTCTCTGGAGCCATATTGCCCTTTCAGTGCCCCCATGGGTCTGTTTTGCCCCTCAGACAAAGGGGCTGAGCACACTTCCCCACCCCATAGGGATGCTGGAATGAGAAAATCCACTAAAAGCTGTGCAATGTCAAGGCTACAGTTACATAAATTAATAAGACAGGCCAGGGAATGTTTACAGCCCTTGATGCATCCATTGACATGCCCAGCCATCCCCAGAGGGACAAGCTCCTGTCCCCCTGGAGCAGGAGAGCTGTGCCCAGGCTGCCTGCTGGGAACTCTCCCTCTCCCACCCTAGCTCCTGAAACTTGCCTGAGCATGGGCTGTGGGAATGTTTGCTCAGTCTGGGACAAACTCATGGAAGGACAATGCCAACCATTTAACTGTATGGGCAGCCACCTGGGCCTGCTCCCTGCCTCCATGCTGTTTATGAGTTTATTGCTACCTTGCTGCTAGCCTGCACTAGTATAGACAGAGAGCCTGCCATTAACAAGGGCAATAAAGTGCCTAGGAGGAAAGGGTCTAAAGCATTTCATCTGCCTTTATGAGAAAAAGGTACTTCTCATCCGAGGTTCAATCTCTTTTGTCCTGGTCACTATGGAGGTGGGTTTGGTTGATGCAAGTAGGGTGATTTTTGGTCCCTGACAGAGGGAGCCTTGGCTGCTGTGCATCGCTGCCATCCCAGTGGATTCTGCTCCTGTTACAAATACTAACATGGCCAGGCCTGCCTTGCAGGGATGTAGTGCTCCAAGTGGCCAGCTTACCAAAGGGAACAAAGAAATTATTATAGGGACAGGGAAAAATAAGGGAAAAAAAAAAAAAAAACCTAAAAGGAAACAAAGAGCCATTGACAAGAGGCACAAATTAGTTAGGTCTCAAGTGTCATTCCCCATCTGATAAAACAAAAATGTCCAGAGCAACAATTAACAAAAAATATGAGGGGTAGAATATCTCTGTTTAGCTCCAGGTACTGACTGTACACATAGATCTTTATTTCTCATGCTTTGTGCTATCTTAGGTCCTGGTTACTGTGGAGCTGTTTGCATGTGTGTGTGGTGTAGTTCCTGCAGGTTCAAGAGCTGCCTTTTGTGAAAGGCAGCCCTCCTGAAGGGAAGCAAAGGAGCAAAGTGGGCACAGAGGAAACAGGAATGTGCTTCAGCTGCTCTTGAGAAATACAGCTCGGGGTGGAAGGAGCGCTTGAAAAGGACTCAGAAGTAGAGTTAAATCCAGCAGGTGGTTAAGGTTGGGAAGGCAGCAGTGAATAAAACCAATGCAACTGAAAATTGGTGGAGGTAAGGCAAGATGTAATGAGCTTAAATTGCAGCATGGGGAGCTCATTACTGATGGCAGGATAAACTTTCTGATAGTATGGACAGTTGCATACTGCAGTTGCCCCCCGGGGCTGAGGTGGGACACCCGGGGCTGCCAGAAATGGTCAGGGACAGATGGTTTTATTTCTAGGCAGTTAGGGTTTACTGACTGTTGCTCTTTCAACAGTACCTTTGGAAAACAATCTAAGGACTATCAAGCTCTATCAAGACTATCAAGGACTATCCGTGGTGATTTTCATTGACAACAGAAAGGAAACCAGACAAAGCTGAGGATACATGTCAGTGCTCTCACTCTCTCACTGCGATATTTGTTTACATGAGTTGAAGTAGATGTGCCTGTTGCACATTCACTTTTCATTTTCTTTCAGCTCACTTTTTCTCCATTCACTTCACGGACCACCCCCTGTTGTCCTGTGGATCACCAGAATGTCCTTGAAGAACAGCCTTAAAACCAGCGGATTGGATATCCTCATGGGACCCCTTTGGGTCCTTCCCCTTGCAGGCATGGTCAGCTGCCCTGTATTGAGAATTGCCTATGGCTCAGCTCTATGGGTGAGGCACACATGGGTGCTCTGCCCCGCTCTTGCTGCCAGTCCAAGAGCCTGTGCAAAGCCACAGTCAAGAGCTGTCAGATGTACAGCTAGATCCCGTTAAATGCTGTCTGTCCTGGATCATGGACTCTATGAAAGAAAGAACTGAGGAAACATGAATTGCAGACTAACAAATTAAAACATCATTTTTTCCCCAGTGCAAGGACTGGATTACGCAAAGCCTGGTGCAGCTTGCTTCCCTGTTAACCCAAGCATAAATGTTCTTGAATTCAAGGCCTCTCTCCCCTGACTGGGGCTCTTCTGCATGGCTTGTCCTTCAAAAGCTAAATGACAATAACAAATTGTCCCACTTAAACAAGGGACCTATTTCACCTTTTCACTACACTTACAAAAAAATGGCAATGTTAAATACACTTACAGATCAAAGGCCTGGTATGCAAAACAGGTCCTGTGCGCCAAACTGACAGGCTTCTTAGGGTTTTGTTGCTATGGTGCTATTGCCTTAACAAGCAAAAATATCCCTCATCAGCCTCCACGGGAGCCTAGGCAGAAAAGTAACCTCCAGAAAAGAGCTGAATGTCTTTGACTACAGTCACTGAGCAGTTTAGGGTTTTCTTTAAGCTTTAATCACCCTTGACTTCACCTTTGACTATTAACCCATCAACTGATCATTAACTATATGAACTGCAAGACTGATTTCCAGAGGATTGATTCAAAGCTAGACTGGCTTTTAGGGTTCTTTTCCTGAAAGACTTTAATATCTCCCACCAGCACACAGACAACCTATGAGCAGGGAGGTACTTGCAGGTTATCTGCCTAGAAGCACACTGCTCAGAGCTGATAAACTCTATCCTGCTTTCCAATTTAACTCAGGCCTTGCTAAGCGGCAGGAGTAACCTGACTGAATTGTTGGGGTCACAGCTTGAGGTCTTTAATCAACATTCCCAGCTTAATCAACGGGAGTTTAGCTAGCCTGAAAAGCTAATTAAGATACTTCTGGTATTTACCCTGGTGTGTGTCCTTTTCCTACCAGCACAATCAGTTATGGATGAATGTTGCTGCAGAAATGATGAAATGTCAATTGCACTTCTTTTCTTTTTTAACCCCCTCCAGCTTCAACATGCCTACAGCTGAAATCGTCCAGCAGCAACTTGCTTAGGCTGGTTAGGGTCATCTGCTAAGACATGAAAGGAGCACTTTTTTTCCATGAATGAACTCTTGTGACTCACAGTCGTCATCCTAAGCCACAAGACCATCCTTCCCTCCTGACTTTAGATCCATAAGAAACTAAGAAGCTGACTCTGACTCATAGGAGGAGGCCTGGGATTGGAGTGTATCTACTATGTGCATCTTTCTTCTGAACACAACACAGCCAGACATAAGATGAGAGAAAGTCTCTGCTATACTGGCCCTGATTTCTCTCTGGGGTTTTAATTGCTGCCTTTGGTATGAGAGTGAATTAAGCTCAGGTTTGTAAACAGTGGTCTAACCACCCCTGCACTGACAGGCACAAACATCAGGAAATATGTAGCTAGTTCCACCCGCGCTGCATCTTTGAACTCTAATTGTAAGTACCTCTGTCATACCAGGGGAAGTAGAACAACACATCTGGAACTAAAAGCTTCCTGCTAGACTTTTCACACTAACTATTTCCAGCTTTTTTCCAGATAGGAGTTTCCAGCAAAAATATTTTATAATTGAAAAATATTGATTCCTTAAAACTATTGTTTTTCTTGAGTGACCAACAAAAGAAAACGTGTCCCAAACATTTCTCAAATAAAAATAACAAGGAAAAATGTACAAATATCAAAGCATCACGTTTTCCCATTGTTGACATTTAGAATAATGTTTTATTTATTCAAATGTCTTCTACAATTTAAATAATTTTACTTTGAAGTGATTAAAAAAAAAAAATCTGCTTGAAAGTAAATATTTCCTTTGTTTCAAACTGCATTTTTATTGTTTGCCTGCAAATATTTTCCATGGCTCCATTTTCTATCCCAGTTCGTGAGCTGGGGGAATTTTTCCATCTCAAGTACCTTCTCTGCTAGAAAATAATAACTAGATATTTAGTGCCTGAGTATAAAATAGGATGAAGTTCTAGGTAAGACAGCCCACATGTGCCTTTGGAATATGTTCACAGAGGAGCAGCACACCTGCGCCACTGCTTTGGGTATACAGCAAGGCTGGAAAGGAGCACTCCATCAAATCAAACGTGCTACGAGCCTTCTGCAAGGAGTTCAACTAGCACGAGGCTCAGCAGGACAAGAAAGTGGACAGGAATAGACATGAGACTGGGGGATAAACATTTTTCTGCATATGGTTTTTGAGTTTTCCAGTTGCAGGAATGCAATCCTGTCAATTCACAGGTAGCAGGGTGAATGTCCCAGAGTAACAAAAGCGCCCACTTCCCAGTACGCATTTCCAACGCTGAAATCCTGCAGAAAAATCTGTACTGTGCATGGGGAGGGGCTATTCCTGATGGGGACGAAACTCACTGTGAAGTCCCAGGCTGTAGCCCTGGAGCCAAGAGGTTGCAGCAGCTGGACCGGGAGAGCACCCTTTATGTTTGTAAAGCTGCCTCCTCACTCAGGCTGTGGCAAACCCACATTAGAAAGATTTTTCCAGATCTGAGGAATGAAGTAGCATCTTTACCATTTTATAACAGGACCCAAAGTGAATAAAGGCCCAGTGTGACTACAACCACCTCCACAGTCACAGTTGTCATTGCCCCAGAGGGCAGAAACTAGAATAACACCTCCACCCAGGAGCAGCAGCACTGTGCCAGCCACACTTGCTGTGTGCCCTGGCTGGGATGTCAAGATGGTTTGGCTCTGGGGATGCTGAGCTGCAGAGCTCTGTGGCTTTGGGGCTGCTGTAGGGCTGGTTTGTTGCCCTTGGATTGTGGGCTGTAGGGATGCTGGATGGTAGGGCTGCTGGACTTCAGGGCTCCTGGTTACATGCATGCATGCAACCCTTTCTAAAGTCCTAAATAGTTGAGTCCATATGAAGGATGTTAATACAAATACAATACCCCTCTGTGAACATCGATATGGAAAAACACTTTTTCTGATAATTTGAGTAGCCATTTAACAGATTTTCAAATCAAATGAGACTGGGAATTCAGAGTGTGGGGCTCTGGGGCTGCTATGCAGCTTGGATGTTGCACTGCATGGTGGACTGCAGGGATGCTGGGCTGTGGAGATGCTGGGGTGCTGGTCAGTGGATCTGCGTGGCCACAGAACTGGACAAGCGGCTGCAGGTCAGCCGGTGTGGGACTTGGCTGTGGGACTGCCTGGACACTGAACTAGGGGAATATGAGGCTGCTGGGTGGTGGGCACACGGAAATGATGAGGTGGAGGGCTGAGGGCTGGGCTGCGGGAGAGAAGGTGCGTGTCTGGGTTGGGATGCAGGGATGCGGGGATGTAAGAGGGGTGGCGAGTGGTTTGCGGTAGCGGCGGCCGCCCCCTGCTGGCGATACCGGGCGCGGGTACCGGCGCCAGCCTGGGAATACATCCCCGGCTGCACGGCAGCGCGGAGCCGGGAAGAAGGGACGAGGGTGCCGCGCTCCCCCGGGAGCTGCTCCGGTCGTGCCGCCGGTTCGAGGAGCCTGTGACATCCCTTTGCTTTGGGGCCCGGCAGGCTGCAGCGCTGCCTCCTCTCTCAGCCCTAGCAAAGGGTACTTCCCTGCGTGCCTCTCCCCTAGTTTGGCTGTAGCAGCAGCCTGAATTTGCAAGATAACCCCATACATTGTGGGGCTTTTTTTATTTCTTCCCTTTGTGCCTAAAGCTGGCAACAGAGGAGCCTGCATTTTCCATGTGAGATGTCCTGTGGTGCCATCAGGTTACTGATTTATACTGTTAGTCACAACTTAGAGATCACAGCATTGCACTCAGGGGCTATTTGTCTGCTAACTGAAGTCACCCCCAGGACACCAAACCTTGGCAATGTCCTCGGTTTCAGCTTGCTATGGCCATGTGTGTAGCAAAGCTGCGAGCAGGAATGGCCCTTTGTGTCCTCATCATCCCTTTTTCCAGACTGCAGGCCATCTCCATCAAGCAGCACATTTGTGCTTACAGGTCATTTGATGGATCTAACTTTCTTTTCATCAGAGACCACTGAGACATGTGTACACAAGCACTGCAAGTTCCCTACCAATCTGTGGTGGGTTTTATTCTCTTATTATATACTTTTGCTTCCTGGCCTAAGAACCCTGCGCTCTCAGGAATGTCCTGGTGTAAGTACAAATAGCCTGTGCTGCACTAATTTCTTACTCTCCTTGTGGATGAACTAAATAACCACTTACCTGGTTAACTACTTCTCATCAAATATAGACAGTATCAGCCCCTAAGATGGTGCATGCAGTACAGTGTGTTCCCCAGCACTGTCCTGTACCACTTTGCAGTGTTAACAGTACAGCTAGAGATCAGGGGACAAGATCCAGTACAATTATGTTTCTCACATTCTCCATGGAGCACTTTCAGAGTCTTTTCAAGCAAGCAAAACCTGGTGCTTGAACTGCTCACAAACACCTGGAGGAAAAACACACCGGGTTTTACCCGATTTCAATTTGCAGACCCCGATCTCCTCCAGCGGAGGCGCAGGCCATCTGCCGTGAATTTAAAGCAATAGACAACAGGGTTGATTTTTTTGGCTCCCTTTCCCCTACAGATAACCCACAGATCCCCTCGGGGCCTGCAGACAATAGGTTGCAAACTGTTGGCGTTGATAGATGAGCTTCCTCCCCCTCCACGCAGCCTGGAAAAGTGCTTGCTTGTCTCTTACTTAAACAAATTGAATATTCTAACCCCAAACAATGCTAGAGCTAATAATGGAAACAGGAACCGATTTAGGATTTGAATCTCCTACCTCCTGATCCTTTCAACCTCCATCCCTCTGCTCTGGCACTTCTTAGGTATTCATTCAAAAACCAAGTGCGCAGATGTGTGTGTTCAGACTCATGATGTTAACCAGAACATCTGAGCAAGGCAAGGGACAAAACCCAATCATTCCAAAGGTATCAGTGTTTCAAACTGTGAAATTGATACAGGGTTTGAGCGGGCAAGGTGGGAAATTACAGTCTTTTCCACATCAGCAACAACAAAATCACTTTCTGCCTTTTCTCCTCCCGAGAGGCTGTTCTGCTGATTGGTATCCTCTGTATCAGTTCCCAGGGATGGGTGCCAGTCCTAGGCAGAACCAAACAGATACAGCTGCAGCGCCAGCATGAATGCACCAATAAAGATACACAAAAGCAAGGACACATTTAGTGCTGTAGACTCCTGGAGGGAAGCTTGGCTTGTGGCTCCCACACGTGTGTGCCAAGGTACTTACTTGTGTGCGCTGCAGTACAGAACATGTTCAAACCCTTGCACCACAAAATACTGGAGCTATTTTAAGGGCAGGAAAGCATCTGGCTATCAAACAAGCTTTGTGTGTTTGGGCCTGGCTCATTTAAAAACCTTGTTTCTTCCAGAATATTGGAATAATGAAAGTGCCTGCAGTAAAATACCTGATAAGCCTCTCTTCTATAGAGAGAATAAATGCATGTCATTTTCCAATTAGCTCTTGTTCTGAGCAATTATGTTGATCAAATAATTGAATAAGTGACAGGAATGTGAATTCTGGAGACAGTTAATTTCATTCATCTGCCAGTTTATAGCTCGACTTGCATGAACACATAAACCAGGCTAATGTGTTATTTATAACCTTGAAAATGCAATTATAATAGTCAAACATGAAGACTTGTGTGTGCAGAGAAGAAGGTTTCTGCTAGGAAGTTATAATAATAGCTTTAAGAGGGAGTTTGACATTTCTGGCCAGCACATAGGAAAGGAAGGATGCGTGGCTTGTGTTTGAAAAAGCAAGTAAGGTTGGTGTGAGTGATGGGGGGGGGTTGGGGGGAAATGGCCCTGATGTGAA
>JAOEHX010010312.1:0-10414 GCA_025448015.1 Bolborhynchus lineola | reverse complement strand
AATTCTTTACTGTAAGGGTGATGAGGCACTGGAATGGGTTGCCCAGGGAAGCTGTGAATGCTCCATCCCTGGTGGTGCTCAAGGCCAGGTTGGACATAACCTTGGGTGGCATGGTTTAGTGGGAGGTATGCCTGCCTGTGGCAGGGAGGCTGGAACTAGATGATCTTAAGGTCTTTTCCAACCCTAACTATTCTATGATTCTGTGATTCTTTGATATCACTAGGTAAATGGTATTTCTTTTTCTCATTGAATTGAAGAAGAGGGGGAAGAAACTAAGACTAAAACAATACCATCAGGATAAAACAAACAAAAATAACAATTTAATAAGGGAGGATGAATAGTAAAGAGATAAGGTACATTAATGAAGAAGGTGATCCTGAGTGATTTAAAGCCAGTCAATATTCAGGGCTGGGGAGGAAGGGAAATTAGAAATAGACCCTATTTTTATTTCATTTCATAATAATCTCAATGAACAAAGTGATGCACTGGAAGTTACTTAGGAAATCTAAGAACTTGAGGCACTTAAAGCTCTTAAAGCTTAGTAAAAGCATTTCAGGGCATGATATCTTCCTTTTAAGGCAGAATCTGTCTTTTGTTATGCTCTTTCACTGCCTTGGATTTGGGATTAGGGTTTTACTTCAGGTCCCAGGTACTAACATAATGTAACATAGGAAAAATAAACTGGGAAAGTAGTTACCTGCAAGATTCACTGGGGCTTCAGTAGTGTAATAAATTTTAGGTGCAAATGGGATGTACTGCCTGTCGTAGAAAAAACAGGATATTTTTAAGATTAGCTTGATATCCACAATGGTACAAACATCTAATAGTCTGTTCATGTGGTGAAATCAATAGCAGCTAGACAACAGGCTAATACTGTGTATTTGGGGCCAGTGTTTTACCTTCAGTCACCAGGAGGTCAGCAGCAGAGAAGGTAATTGAAACCAAGATCCTCAAGGAATAAACTAATAACCCAAATGCTGAAGTTTAAAAAGCAAAACTGGAGTAAAGCACTCTTAGCTTGAGAGAAAGATGCTACATTTTAATAGTGGCAGCAGACACACCCCCTGAATCTTTGTAGTATTCATGTCTGGTGGTTTTATTTGTGTTAGAGCATGTTGCTTAGTTCAGCATAGTTGTCATTCCCTAGTAGTGTTATTGGGCTTGCATATATGGCAGTAAGTGCAATAAACCTGCTTATGCTCTAGAAAATTCAATCTTGCCCCTATCACAATATCGTACTGAATGAAAAGCAGAATAGTTGAATTAAATGAACTCCATTGAATGTCTCATATCTTAGCAAAAAAAAAAAAAAATACAAGTAAGTAGAAGAATCCTGCAACCTTGACTCTAATAAAAAGAGATAAGAGGAAAATAATATTCTGGCTCTAAGATTTATTTTCCTAAGGGCAGGGGCATAACTGAAAACTGTACAGTGTTCCATATCACACCCACATGACAGCATTGTGCCCAAGGGTAACAGGGACATACCGTACATTAGATAGGTGATTAATGGGAAACACTGATAATGCTGAGGAATTTATCATGTAAAAGGAAAAAAAAATGCAATAGAGTTATCCAGATTAAGAGAGAAAAATGAGTAAAAAATTTCTGTTCAGAATGATGTATTAAGCTACAATTCTGTTGAATTTTTATTCTGGTACTTATCTTAGTAAAGCACTGCATGCCAGTTTGGGGTATTCAGTGTGATATTTAATTTAAAGCTCTGATTGACTTCTGGAAAATCTAACAAGCTTTTAGTTTTGTTTATTAACATCTAAAGATGCAGTATTCATCATCAGTGATTTTAATTAATGCTCTCCTTCAGCAGTGATATGCAGCAGTTAGGTGACCTTGAGAAGAGAATATTCCACACTATTAAATAATAGACGTTCAAAAGATTATTTTGATTTCTGTGTCTGCCTGATTCATTCATTCTTTTGACAAAACTTTTTCTTGGTAGATTAAAACCATGCATGCAATGAGACAGTTCTTTGAGTTTTAATCCATTTTTCTTTAACTTCTAAATTGAAGTTTAGCTTCCTTTGGAGGGGATTATCACTAGATATTAAAGGTCACTTCCTGATTAATTGCTTTTGTTCAGTGACTGCTTGTGCTTTGGATTCTTTTTTTATCTCTTCCAGATAAATCTTAATGCATAGACCGAAAGTTACAAGTATGTGTAACTGAATATGGAATATTTATAAGTTAACTTGTTTAAGTGCTCCTCAAGGATACTTTGGATAAAATTATTCACTGAACTTAATCGAAAGACTTGGGAGGAAAATACTTTTATCTGCCACTTATCAAGGAAATGATCCAAAGCTTGAAAAACTGTAATAAGGCT
The DNA here is from genome assembly GCA_025448015.1 of Bolborhynchus lineola. Taxonomy (NCBI): domain Eukaryota; kingdom Metazoa; phylum Chordata; class Aves; order Psittaciformes; family Psittacidae; genus Bolborhynchus; species Bolborhynchus lineola. The sequence goes on along the minus strand of JAOEHX010010312.1, from coordinate 8,070 downwards.
GAGAAGCATTTGAGAAATGTGTTTGTATGGTTAAGGATTTGATTTAATAGATAATGCTTATTAATAAAGAAATTCAAGGAGGAATAAATGATTAAGTATTGCAGTAAAAAATATTTTGTCTTGAAAATTTATTCTTTGAAGTCTTCAATTACAATTCATGGTCAGTTCTAGTCATGAACAGCAGAGGACAAATATGGTGTTTACCTATTATTTCGGTACTAGTCACATGGAAGAGAGAAACCTAATTCTGGACACAGATATGTTGGGCATAGATTTCTTCTCAGAATGGTCTCTCTTCTGCACCTAAGTTCATTGAAAGGGTTGTAGTAGAAATACCACAAATGAGGAAGCACAACTCTGGATCGATTGTGCTGAGAATAAATTTTCAAGCCTTCCACTTTTGATTTGCCCTCACCTGCTGAAATAAAATTTATGAACAATTCTATGCCAAGGCAAGTTGGAATATTTGCTCTTAGTTATATCAGTATTTGCCCATATCACATTTCCCAAGAAGCCATTTGTTAATTCAGAAGCACATAGGTTTTAGTCTATTTACAGTTGCTATTTATTGATTTCTTTGGTGCTAATGTGTAAACAGTAAAGAAATATCAGTGGTGCTATTCAGTTAATACTAGAACAAACTCTGTCCTCAGATTGCTGCTTATGTTCTATCAACTATGCAAAGCTTAACTCGTTAGATTAGCTCTGAAAGTTTGCAACCATACACCATAAGTCTGCTGATGCTGACAAAGTTAACAGCAGCTATCTCATTCTCTCTTAAAGGAGAGATGTCAGAGATTTTGAATTTGGCAGTGGGTAATATGACCTTTCTGCTTGTGTTTTTTACCCTGAAAAGTTACTGTGAGACAAATGCTGAAGTGCTAAAAGCAAAGGAAAATGGTGAAATCACTAGAGTTCTTTTTTCTACACTTAAGACTGTCCTGAATTTGAACAACTGAAATTGTTTTTAATCACTAGAGGGGATAGGCATGTTCAGACTCAAACATGGAGAAAAGGAATAGAATTCATTAAAAGGAAAAGTGGAGAAATTGTTACCTTTTCACCTATGCTGTAACTGCTGCTTTACTGTCATTGTCTCTTGAATTTTATTTGCTCAGGTCATAGAGTATAAGTTCATTCTCATTGAACTATAAGGTCAATATGAAATAAGTATGAGATTTTTTTTTTTTTTCCTAGGGTCCTGAAAAGGATCTTTCATTAGTATTAATTGCTTGCATTTGGCTACACATCAGTCCTTGATTTTGCTGGTGACTTAGTTGACAATGCAGCAGGTGTCAGGAAGCACTTTGGAAAGTGAACTAAATATTTATCTATGTTCAAATTCCAAAATACCTTTGAAATCCAGCCTCTGGTCATTTGCAATGTAACTCATTTCTGTAGAGTTACAGTTTGTAGAAATACTTATGGAAATGCAGAGTCTGTCTTCTAAGTAGTAGTCTCTAATCAGGAGATCATGTCTGCAGCTGGTTGATGGTCTCCTCAGTGAAAAGCATAGTGTGCTCAGGTGTAGACACTTTGGTAAATTATCAGAGTTCATAAAAGACTGGTACCAGAACAAACTGGTTATGAACATCAGGGTTGTGCTGCTAAGAGGAGAGATGTAAGTCCTTTGAATGCAAAGTGAGATTTTGGGGAACTTGTCTAAAGGAGGCAACTGTTCAAATTTCAGCAGTCATGCTATGATATTTGTTTGTGGCAGTGTAATGAAAAAAACTATAGTAACATACAGTGCAAAGTTTTTTGTTGATATACTGATATTTTGTTAATTTTTAGGTGGTATATGGGTCTGTTCTCTCCCATCATGCAGAATGCAGCTAATAGTTCTGATCTTGATTGGTTTACTTAGAAAGTGATGTTTTAATCTTTGCTTGTTTCTCAAAAATGTTTCTTTATTTTTCTTCCTAAAGATAATCCCCTAGTTTACTGTCAAATCTTGATGAAAGAAGGTTCAGTAGTAGCATATCTCTCACAAAACTGGCAGCAGAATTAATGTTCCTTTGGTGTTGGTTTGTGAAGTGTGGTACCAGTAGCTTTTCAACCTATTCTGAGAACCTAGCACATTGTGAGCAATTAACATTATTTCTATGGACCTGAGGCTACCCAGGGCTACTTATGTGAACAGTGGCCTGACTGTTGAGTAATAAAAAAACAGTCATTATCAAATAGCAGTAGATTTGCATGTTAAAAAGTACACGTGTTCAAAAGACATATGGACATTTTAGTTCAGGTATTACTTGAAAAGCCTAATACAGGTAATTCAAACCAGTCAGTTCTATGGTATATGAGAGGTTTGACTGCAGCTCTTGAAACTGGTCGCATGAGTGCTTTATCTCTCTACAATTTGTGGAAAAAAGGGTTTTTTTTTGGAAAATTTACCTAGTCTGCAGAAAGCAGTTAATACTGGCTCTTTTGAGCAGTAAAAGTGTATGACCAATGTTAAATTATGGTTAATATTTTTTTTCTTGAAGTTATAACAGGGAGAAAAACCCTCATGAAACAGAAGTCATAAGTACATTCTTACGTTAAAAATTAAATAACTTCATTAAATCTGTTCTTGTTACCTTGGTTTGTTTTATATGTTTTTATGGTGAAACTTAATCAGATATGAAAGCTAACACAACTTTACTTCCTTTACTGAAGAGCCATGAAAAAATTTCCAAATACTCTCTTTCAAATATCTCTAATCAATTTAGTTTTCTCTACTGTCTCTAATCTGTTATGAATTCTTTTGCTCCTTAGCTATGATATGAAGGCAGAGAATATCAGGGGACACAGTGTTCCTTGTTGTTGTGAAATGCAAGCCAAATGAGGGTACTCCTTTTATCCATAGCAAGCAAGTGACACTATTTAGACCTACTAAAAAGTCTCACTTCATTTTTTGTTAAAGTTGCAGTAATAAATAGTTAAAGCATTCCTTGTTGTGACCAGTGATTTACACTCATTGAGAGAATTTAAAAGGAGCAAGTAAAAATGATGCAGTGACCAAAGAACTCATCATGTGGCTCTTTTAAGGTGTCTGTATTGCTTCAAGGATTCAGCTGTACAACTTAACAAAAAAAAAAAATAACGTGTTTTCTGCTTTTGAGCTTTGTGATTCATTTACCATGGTTTGTTTGAAATATATTATGACCAGAGAAGAGTGACCTGTAGTTCTATCAACCTTTCCAGACTCTTGTAAAATATAGCACAAATCCATTTCCCTCTACTTAAAAATAATTACAGAAAAGCCCCAGTTCTGCTGTTGCTTTAGGAATCACTTGAACTCTAATGTCTGTATACAAACTGTCTAGAGTCTAGCACAAGCACTGTTTCTGTTATACTGACTACCCTGAAGCTGTCCAGATGAATGAATGTTGATGTCGCTCAGTAATTTTGCTGTCACTCTTGATGTAAACACCATGGATGAAACTTTATTTAACTCAGCACCCTTCCTGTTCCCATTCCTGTTTTTGCAGTCACTTGTAAGTATAACTTAATTGAGAGTAGGTATCTCACCAAGCTATGTTTAAAGGTCTAACCTTTTCATTGCACAAACTCTTAAGTAGGATGCTTGAAAGAAATTTATGTGATTGTAATCAAATGTATGAAACAGCACCACAAGAAATGTTGAACTTCATTACTGTTACGTATTCCTTGGGAGGGAGGTGTCGAATTCAAATTACTGAGATCAGGTTTAGCTTCAATTTAAATTCATTGCTTAGCTTTAATAAAACAATGAACTGCTTCACCTTTTAAACTTTCACAGTTTAGTTACCCGTAAAGTGGTCATGATAGTATCCATCTTATCAGGGCTTTCTGAGGCCTCACAGAAAAGAATATTTACATCTTTAAAATTGTTACAAGGCTTTACAATGCCAACATTACCCAGCCATGTTACAATAATTAAATATATTCAATGTGAAGGAAGTTCTGGATACCAGTGGCTTGCCAAGTCACATGTTAAGTTGGCCATCCATTTAAAGAGAATCTGATGGGGGAAAAAAAAAATGTTAGAAACTTATAAAATCTACCTTTTGATGAATAGATATTATTTTTGTGAAATTTATAAATTATGTCCATATACGCAGCCTTGGAAAAAATAAATATTGGTTACTTTGATCCCATGTATGCTTTGATCATGATTGTCTTCAAAATGTGTAAAGCCGTGCCTATTTTCCTTTAATTTGTGCCTGTGATTGTTCTTTACTTTGTACTTTCTTTCTCTGGATGCATATGGTCATTACTATACTGTGAAGTAAAATTTCTATTTTATATGAGACCAATCCATTTTCTATTATGCTGTTTTAAATGTAGTGTGTGTACAAACTAGCCAGTATCATTGGATTACACTTTCTAAAACTTTACATGTTGCCACCAGGGTCACGTACTCGTCAGTTGTGCTGAGGGATCATAGTGGCCATTGAAAAAGCAAGTTATCTGCTGAATCCAATCTGATCCCATTTGTCTCCTTTAGATTTATAAAGGAGTAAGTCTGGGCACTAGGAGAGTTAGCATTGTATTTACAGAAAAATCTCAGTGTCTGAAGAAGTCTACATTTATTTTCCAGAAAGAGTTCAGCTCTAAGATTGTAACAAATGGGATTTCTAAGAGATTCTATGTTTTCGTATAGTCTTAGATATTTATATCTAAGCCTTTCCAGATTTTTGCTATAATGGGATTCAATCATTCATTAACTGTTCTTGGTGTGTTACTGGTTTCTCTTTTATTTTGACAAAACATTGTTAACGGATCAAGTGTTCAAACAGACATTCATGAAACAAAGTTCTTCAATTGTCATTCAATTTCAGTAATCATCTCTTTTCACTAATGTGATTTTGGCCTCCTGGAATCATCTACCAAATTAATGAAGGAAATTTTACCTGGGATATTTTGGTCCTACAGCACTAACAGTGTTTTGGAAAGGTTTCTACCAAATGCTAAGGTAGCAATATGGGATGATTATACTGATTTTTTTTAGGAACGTAAAATCCCAAAATATGAGTATATGTTAATAACCTCTGTGAATACCCATTTGGGTGAAGAGATTTGGTTTTATTCTTGGGAGCCTGGCCTGCCACTTTAAGCCCTTATCATTCCGTTTGCAATTAAATATCTCTTGGGCAACATCCTTTTTCTTGCACTCTAAACACTTGATGGAATAATCAGGCAGATATTTCTTGTAAATTTTTAGGATTAATGAAATTTTTTGAAATAATAAATTTGAAGTTTTCATGAGCAAGTCTGCTTGCCTTGCATAGATATAAGTAGCTCATACGTACATTGCTAGAATAAAGTCTGATACTGCCAATGTACACACAGGAACTTAAAGTATATTTTTCATTGCTATTCACTATAAAGCAAACATGTTTGCTATCACAAAAGAACTTCAAGACAAAGCCTTTAAATAGCTTTTTGCAGAAATCAGATGATCCGGTTAGGAATTAAAATTATTCAGCAATAATAAAAAAGAGCATGAAAAAATCAATCCAGTTGATAAGAAGCCACTTCTCTTACAGTCAAAAAAGTAAACATGCTAGTAGAGTAGTATAAGAATGTGACAGAGCAAAACATTTCCTTTATTTACTTCTGTGTTTCCTTGTAATAAGATTTTATCGTGCTATTTGTCCCTGTCATCTTCTCTTAACTTTTAATTTGCTGTCATTCATTTACTTAGCACCTTTTTTATATTTTCCTAGACTTCTGCTATTTTGTTTCTCTAGTTTCACGCCATATTTCTGGAGGTTCTTATTTGCAAGCACAAATGTTTCAGCCCACCTTTAGAATGACAGCGTGACATGATTCCACCTGCTCAATGTAAAATCATGACATGTTTTTCTGACTTGTCCTCAGAGATGACTTTGTCTCTGATTTAAGCAAACATACCTGTTTTCCCTTTTGTTTTCTCCTTTTTCAAAGACTACAGGTCTTTCATTTGGCTCCTGTGCATCACTTCTTTGTGCAGACTTGTATCAAGGCCTTCATATATAGATTTTTGTGAGCAAAGGTCTGTAAGATAGGCTTTTCTTATCTACACAGTCAGTAAGGCTCTTCACTCTCTACCTCTGTTACCTGATTGCTGTAATCTACTTTTTCTTTGGCCTAAAGCACTTAGTTGAGTTATCCAGAACATCACTGTGAAGTCATTTGCCTCACAGATTGCTTTCATTCTCTTGTCCCTTTCTTGATCTGCTTTTGCTTCCCTGTTTCACTGAACAGAAGCTACTTGTCTCAATTTTCACTTCACAGTCACCTTTTCTGTAATCCATGAGTGAGAAGCAAGAGATCAGTCTTCACAACCTGCACTGTGATGTCAACCTCTAATCTGCATGTTTGAACAGATGCTCAATTATACTCTATTATTGTCCTTGAGGAGAATCTTTCAGCAATACCATGATTTGACTACAAAGCAAACACCTTTCTTTCCACTGCCACCTTCCTGGTATTTTGTTGGGTGTGATCTTATTTGCACAATTACTTCTTCTGGCAGATTGTTTTGGGGCTCTCACAGCTCTGTCTAAACTCACATTTTCATATTTGATTTTTCAAATTCTTTCACACTTGCAGACAGATTAATCTGTCAGATGTTCATTTCTAGATTTTACCAAATCAAGTCTAAAATATGAAAACTACTGTAGAGAAAAATGTTGTGGCTAAATACCCTTGATTTACTTCACAAAATGATGAACAAGAATACAGAGGTTGTTTCCTAAAATGATGTGACTACTGATGAACTTGCAGGGTAATATTATCCCACTGTTAGTTTGTCTTCAAGCATCTCAGATTCAGAATCTATGAAATAGGAAGCACTGTAATGTGAAGTTATGTCATGGTTTAAGCCCAGCTGTAAATCTGCCATGATGTTGTTAGGGTGTCCTCCCCCCCCCCGCCAACCTTCCACCCCCTGCTCCTGCTGAACCCAGGACAACATATTCTGAATTAAGGTTTTAAAGATCATCTGTAACTGTCTTCACCTTCGCTTCCAGTGAGTTGCTAAACTGTTTTATTCTAAGCCTCCTTGGAGGTTCTAATACACTTCATCGTTCTCTGTCAGAAGTTTTGAATTGCCAAGAAGCAGCAGTATATCACTGTCCTCTTCATTTTGGAGGTGTTTTGATAAATCAAAACATAATAATTATTCTAATGATCCTATGACTGGACTTTTTACTTCCATAGTACTTGATGTTTGACAGTGGCACTACATATGCTATATATAAATCTAATTAGAGAAGAGCCTTTATTAGAGAACTGACTGGGCTATTCTTTGAACTTGCCTCACAAGATACAGTCTCTCATCAGACTTGTCTTTGAGGAATAGTTATTTAATTAATGAAAAAGGTGGCTCTGAAAAATATTATCAAGCATAAAATTACCCTGGGTTTTTAAAGGAATAACATTGAGTTAAGAAAAATAGGACCTAGGCAATTCCCATTCTTCATAACTTGTCATGCAAGAGATGTTCAGATTATTGTATTACATGCATAATTTACATCTAGCCAGTGTATTTGGAGTTTTTAAAATGAATGGGACATTGAAAGTGATTTTATAGTGTTGTTATTTATATATATACTAGACAACAAAAACTTATGCTAAAATTTCAATATAAATTTCCTATGAACCAATAAGAGTAAACAAATTCAGTAGAAGAGCTAGAATTTAAGTATTTGTCCTTGCTAGCAAATAGCTGTCACTTTTAAAAAAGTATTTAGTTTTATGGTTTTTAAAATGTTTCATATGTTTTCTGCAGGAATGTTTACAGGTATTTCTAGGATAAAATATGATCATTCTTGCCTTTGAAATTAGACTTTGAGTGTTGCAGACTTTGTTTTCTAGAATTTTCTTGCTGTAAATGTCTGTCGTGGTTTAAGCTGTAAATCAGCCACGCAGTTTGTTCACTCACTTCCCCCTTTTTCTTCCCTCTCCTCCTGGAGGGATGGGAAGGAGAATCGAAAAAATGCAACTCCCACAGGTTGAGATAAGAACAGTTGAGTAACTGAGGTATAACACAAATCACTACTGCTACCACCAATAATAATAATGACAAGAGAAATACAAAGGAAGAGAATACAACAG
>JAOEHX010010311.1:4922-24364 GCA_025448015.1 Bolborhynchus lineola | reverse complement strand
ATGTGGTATTATTTCAGTTTAGACTGGGCACAGCTCCTATTTGAAAATGTGTAATTAAAAATAAAATTAACAAGTTAGAAAACTATTAATGTGACAGCTCAACAGTTTTTACTTGTGTGAAAAGTGTCTTGCAATGTAATATTGAGTGGGTTGAATTTCTGGCAATTACACAGGATTTGCTTTTTAAATATTTGAGTAGTGAAAATTCTGAGAGAATTACGGTATTAAGATAACTTTCTAGATCAAAGCCGAGATGCATATCTCTTGGGTGGCTGGTTGTGAAAGAAGCCTTTGTTTACACTGGAGTGCTGATTATTTCCTGTCTTACACTAGGTTTGTCTACAGGGTAATCAGTTGAGTGGCACTGATCTGAGGTATTAAGGTGATGCTAGTCTATCTGTTAGCTTCCTTGGAGAGATCTGTATGGCAGTAATATTCTGTATTGTCCTCTATACTTAAGATTCCAAGATCCTTGCCATGTCAAACTTGACTTCACTATCACTTAAAATGCTGTAACCACCTATCTCTGTTAAAGGACTTACCATATTTTTAGATAAGTCTTTGTTGCTCTGATGCTTTTTTGGGATGCTTAGATGCAGCATGTGTGTACCACTCACCTTCACACTCTCGCAGTGTAGGGCCCCATTACAGCAGATTAGATAATCCTGTTTCTTGTGAGTATGTGTTGACAGAATCATCAAAGCTCAATGCTCATGCTGACTGTAGATAATATGATAAAACACACGCTTTGCTGTAGTGCAGAGTTAGAGCAATACCAGCAGCCTGAATTTCTGTTGCCCTGCAAATAACATAATGGAGGTGACTTGTGGCAAACTTTACTAGCTGCACTTAATAGTTTTCTGAATGTTCCTCTTGCAGAAATAAGCTGAACTGTGTCTATTCAAAGAAGAGTATTTATGACAGCAGTCACGAGAGGGAGAATTCAGGGATGCTGGCAGTTTTTGGAAGTGAGGTTTAGCTAATCCTCAGAATGGAGGGCCTTGATGACTCAACCAGTTGTTTTAACAGGATGAGGCAGTATCAGCCTTCTTTATAAGCTTACTCCTTGATGGGGCAGCTATAGTCGCAGCCAGTTGGCTCTGGCTAGGTCGGTTTACTAATCTTTCAGGGAAGGAACCAAGCTTATCATAAATTAGGAATTCTTTCCTTCTCTGCTCCTCCAAACAAGGCAGTGTAAGTCACACCAAAGTATGGACATAGCTGACATTAAAGTGATTTTTCTGTTCTATTTCTGATAATAGTGGAGTGGGAGAATGCTGTTGGAGATCCTGTGAGATAAGGAGCAAAATTGATACTGAGAAAATACTTTCATTAAAGGAATTTCTGCTTCATTAACGTCTTTGAGGTGGAAATGTTAAATCCCATTGAAATGTTTCGCCTTGTGTGATTGGTAGTGATTCCAGCTTCAGTGTTGAGACTTATTTGCTCCAGAACTGTAAACTGTGAGGATCTGTTGATTTGTTATAAACTACTTTGGTCTGAGAAACTAATCTTGGCTAAATGAAGGAGAGCGAATAGTCTTAAATAAAACCACATGTTATGATTATAGTTGATTCTGCCTTGACTCTAATGTAGCTCTTTCTTGCATTTTAAAAAAATCACAGACTTCAAACAGTCTGTGCATATTCAGCTAAGACAGGATTGCTCAGTCCCTTTTGTGGTTGGTACAAGTTGTTGGGTTTTGGTGGTCAGTTTGGGTTTTTTTAGTTCTCCCCAAGGCCTATTCTAAACAGTTTGAAAATAAGTGAACTTTGTAGGTAAAACTTGTTGCCCTCAGATAAGCTTTCTGCGAAACTTTATTCTGCTAATATGTTTAATACAACCTCTGGTTTGATCTGAAATATAGCATTTTGTTTCCGGTGTAGAGACTGGCTTCTAATGAAGCAGAACTGAACTGAAAGGTGGCTGCTGTTCTGAAAGTACGAACTAACTAAATACTAGAACAAACTTAGATGCCTGGAGAAAGAAGAGCAGGTGGCTTGGGTGAGGAAGAGGGCAGGAGACTCTTGACACTTACATTGTCTGCTTTTTGTCCCAGCGTATTGGAGCAGAATCTGGGTAACACTTCATGTGCAGGCCTGTGCTGTTGCCATGTTGCATATGCTCTGTGCTTCAATTTTCAGTGTGTTTATCTGTCAGTGGACTGGTTTGGCCAAGATCACTGTGTGGAATCTTGTAGGTCTGAGCTTTAGACTGCCCTGAAAGCATAAATGTTCAAATTTGCTTTTCCTGCCTACCCCCAGGTCCAAGGCATACCAGGTAGAACAGAGATCAGATAGCCAGACCTTGTAAGCACACTAAGTATAGAAATCTAATCAAATAGGTTTCCATAAAAATAACTGCTCTCCTGGGCAGGGATGTTAGCAGTGCTTGTACAGGTTTAGAATAATAGTACGACTTCTTGATAGAAACCCTTTGTAAAGGCTTTCACTTACAGATTTTCTGTATGTGAAATGTTAGTTAAGGAAACCTATTTCCATGCAGTTATTGCATCACCTAGTAGGTCAAGCTAGATAGTCATTCTTTAGGTGGCTTGTGCTTGGTGCTGATCTAAAAAGTGATGCTGTCAGGAGTCACTTGGAGGAATGTCTTAAACAACTCTGAATAACAATGTAGCTCAAATTAGGATATGCAAACCTGTTATTCATATTACAAACAAGAGAAAAAACAAGCTGCAAGAGTGTCCTCACCTTGCACAATGACTTGCGCTTATGATGAGGAAAGCTTCTGCTGACCTCCTCAGCTGCTAACATCTCCCCATGGCATAGTGTTGTGATAGAAACTTTCTAGTGGATTTCCTGGAATCATGTTCTGTTCTTGTATGTAAAGTATCCTAGAGCTCTTAGTTCTGTTCAGAGTGCTGTTTTGTGACTAGTGTGCATATGACTGCTTGGAAGATACTTGGAATGTTTTTGTAGCTTTAGTCATAAAGTTGACAAGTTAATGAACTTTCCTGCTGTCCATGCTAAACTTGGCTACATTAGTATGACTGGCACTTAGGATGACACTTGACTTGCCAAATTCTAGCAGCTGCATGCAGTAGACATTGGAAGCTCTGTAGGCTCCTTTGTAGGTGAGAGTGTGACTCATCTGAACTGTTTTTGACATTGCTTTGGGATGAGATGATCATAGTCTTGGAAACCACTTATCCTGATGAGGTTTCTATTGAACACTGCTGAGGGTGACTGTCTCGAATACAGGCAGATATGGGTATCTGCCAAACACTTGTCTGACCCTTAAGATTGGAAATGTGCATCAGACACTGAGGAGAAAGTGAAGGTGGGATTCCTGTTATGCTGAGTGTGGGAGATGAATGTGGCGCTGAATGCTTTCTGGTGAGATACTGGCTTCCTTTTAGATGTGGACTTACGAATTGGCCTTCTTCCAATCTTTTTAACTATTTCAGTTCTTTCCTTCTCATATTGCCCATAGAATTCAGACATTGGTTGAAATGGTAGTGGGTTTTTTTTTGAACAGATGTGTTCAACCTCCACTTTAACTTGGGTGATGTAACTGAGCTGCATTGTGGTGTGATGGGATATGCAGAATGCTTCAGGCAGGCTATCCAAAGAAGGCTCTTCAGGAAACAGTATCTCTCAATTTCTACCAAAAATACATGATCAATACTAATTTGAATACACATTCTAAACTTACTGCTGAGAAGCCTAATTCTGGCATCCTAACTCTTCCAATGCTTTAAACACTATTACAGAACTCAAAGGTTTTCATCAGTATGTTTTCTATTTCCAGTGTTTTATGGAAGCAGATTTGGACAGGATAGTAACTCCAACACCATCTCCAACTTTAGAGAGAAGACTTGGGGCTTAACAGGCCCAGTGTGCTCTGCACTTTAATTAGTGGGTTCAGGCATTTGCTTACTGCCAAGCGAATGGGGAAGGCCTTCCTTCTGTGCATGGTAAGTGTGGGATGTTGGAAAAGGACTGCTTTGAGTATGTGTACACAGAAGGCTTTTATGGCATGAAAACTGCTGCAGAAAGCAAATGTCTCAAAATAGGTCATCCTCGTTCTTGCTTGTCTTTCTGACTCTCAGCTAAAATGGTGCATGGGAACAGATCCTGGTCTAGGTAAACTGTGTTACTGGGTCAAATCAGTATATGGGTATCTGTGGTCTGTGAGAGAGCTGGCTTTGAGACCTTTATGTTGAAATCAGTGTCTAAGGAGCATTGACAATGCCTATCAGTGACCACTACTGTGGGTTTAAGGGACTATAAGAAGCAAGACACTACCAAAGACCTTTCAAGCTTCTGGTTGGGGTGTTAACAGTCAATTTTCAACTAAGTAGCTAACATGAGCTTTCAATTGTCTGTCTTCAGGTATGCCACAACTCATGTGAACATAGAGCTACAGAACTTATACAATCAAGAAAATCTATTTTTAGTTCATTTCTAGAATAATGTGACACCTTACTAGTTAGAGAATCCCAACCTCTAGTCAAGTTTCCCTGGTAACAACCACCTTAATCCACAGACCTCCAGTAGCAGTTTTAGGAACTTCTGCCTCTCCCCTTTGGGCAAGTGCTGCAGTCCTCTTGCTTGCAGAGCTGAAGCAACCATGTCTTCTATCCTTCCAAAACCCACTTCACCATGCCAATCCTTGGAAAAGGTATGCAGGTATAGCTGAGGAGATGGCAAATGAAGCATGTTGATGCAGCAGTACACAAAGCTGTGTAGCACTGCACTGATATAACTTCTGATAGCAACTTGCCAGGTAATGCTAACTATTCAACCCTCCCTAGAAATCCTCTTCAATGAGAGGAGGATCACATCTGTAGTGCTGCCCTTATCAATGGGGTGAGCATGGAACACTGGAAATTAGTTGCCGGGTTACAGTGGAGAGTCTAATCTAAAGCCACTACTGAACTGGTTGGTAGAATCTCTTCTCCAGGCAGGTCTGTTTTCACTGATTCAGTCTCACTCCAAAATAGTGTCCTTCTGTGGCTGGAGGTGTTCTTTTCTAATTACTATCTTATTTGTCACTGCTAAGGTGGCTATCAGGAGTGTGTGCATATCTTGTGCTCTGTTTTGTCTGAACTTTTTGGATGAGCTTGTGGGGCAAGCCAGAACATGATGGAAGTAGGTAATATGGAGAGCTCTGGGAATACATCTGTACAGGGATATCATGTTACTTTGTCATTATCTCAGCTCTAATCTAGAATCTGAGAGTTACAGCTGGGTGTGCAGGCAGAAAGGGAAGTCTTGGAAATCATTACTGACCTCAGTTAAGTAACATAACTATGTGGAAGTCACAGCTTGGGGCATGGAGGAGATGAGTCTAGAATGAGGGATTCCAGTTTATGCAGTTGTTAGAAGCTCCTGGATAAGTGCTGAGACTCATAAAGCAATCATGAAAAAACCCAAGCAAATGTAAAGCTCTGCTAGAGCCTGCTGCTTCTGGACACTGTGTGAGTTGGCTAGATGATTTCTCCAGAAGCCTTAGTTAGGACTTAGGCTGTCTGGCCTCTGGTTTTCTGCTGGCCTTGTTCTGTTGGCTGTGCACAACTCAGCCACTGTGTCAACTTATTGAAGAGGCTGCTATTAAAAATAACATTGAAGTTTATATTTTTGAAAGCTTGGTACTGTAATGTAGCTTAAAATATGCTGAAGTGTTCCTATGCAGTGGCTGGGTGGGTGAAAAGTCAAGCTGAAGACTCGAGATGCCGTACATAGCTGCTCCATGCAGCCATGGAACTCTTTCTGCTTAGTCATTTTTGTTGACGCTGTTTTGCTTTTGAATTGGTGAAAGTTTCTTGGCATACATGAAGGCAGGGAGTGTGGGAACATCAGTAGCTTGATGTAAACTAAACACTGAAACTGGAAGCACAGTTTGTGGTACTGCCTTAGATCAAGTTTAAGGCAGGGGTAGCTTAGTCCTGCTCAGGAAGAGCTAAACTGCTGAAGGAGTGCTGTATTGTGTTGGTAGCTCCTGTAGGAGGGTAGGTATAGGATATTAAAGGCTGTTTGGGATTTATAACTTTGTTAGATTATGGGCCTTTAGTCTTTCTCACCTTCCAAATCAGGTAGTGGTTCAGGACTGGGATTAAATGAACTGAATGTCTAATTTATAAGCAGCCAGAGGGTTCTGTTCCCAGTAAGTTGGTGCTTGGCAGCTGTCCAGGTTTGCACTGCTTTGGCTGTCAGCCTCTGCCTGAGCTGCAGAGGGCTCTACCTGAAACTGCTGATAGACTGAATGTAAGATTGTTGTTTTCCTCTGGGAATAAAAATCTCTATTGCATTAAACTGTCAAACACAGAAAATAATTTGCAAATACTAAGCCATAGAGTGTAATATACAATAGTAGCAAGTAAATTGCACTTCATTAGGCATGGGCAGGGTGGAAATCTGTTAATGTACTTGTTTCTGTTTAAAAAGTACAGCATATCTTTAGCTAAACAAGAAATTTCAAAGAAAATCAGGATTGAAGAAATGAGTGGAGGGATCCAGTTCTTTATAGGTGTCTGACTTCTCTGCTCTTCCTAGGATTTGTAGGCTTTGTAGAGGATCTGTACCAAGAGCTTGTTGTACCTCTCCCTGCCTGGAGGAGGGAACTGAATCCTTTACTTTACGAAGTATATCCATCATTTGTGTGTTTGCCTGGGAAGCATTCTGTTTGGGCTGTGAGTAGTTAACTGCTGTAGTTGGTGGGATGTGGCTGACACCAAGAATAGTTGCCTGGTGTTCTTGAGCACAGTGTCAGTATGCCAGAGGCTCCTTTGGTGGTGGGCAGCAGAGCTCAGGGGTTGAACACAGTGCCATGGGGCAGCCCCCTTCATTTGGGATTTTAGTATATGGATTTCACTGCTATATGAGTCTCAACTTGTGAAGAGATAGGTAAGAGCTGGTGATGCTACTAGTTAACTTCTCTGCTATGCAGCGTTGGTTATATCCAGGGGAAAAACCCAAACAAACCATAGGCTTCAGTGTTTACAAGATGTAATGAGTAGTAGCTTTTAGCTATCCATGGTAAAGCAGCCAAGGATGATGATGTTTTTTGTGTCCCAGTGCAGAACTTTTCTGAGAGTTCCTTTTTTGTTTGCCAGCTAGCCATTAGCTGATGTTAAATTTAGCATAAATAATCTGGATGGAAAGCTCATTTTAATTTGCCTGTAGTAATTCAGCATACCTGTAGTCAAGGAGGTGCCTGAGCTTGTATCCCTTGTTTTACCTCAAAGTACTCATGCAAGTAGTAGCTATTTGAACTATGCTTCAGAATTGCTACTGTGGAAGGAAAATGAGAACCTTCTACAAGGCAGAGACTGATGCCACCCTCTTGTAAGGGTGATCAGTAATTTGCCTTATATCATCGTAATTTGCCTTATAGGTAACATCCACTAAACAGATTTCCATAGCTGCTGTAACGGAAGATTTTTGTCAATGGCTGTTCCTTTCATACAGTTTACAGATTGTCTGCATTACAAGAGTTGGCATCCAGCACTCTTATTCCTTCTCACAAGATCTCTTGCAGTGTAGTGCTGCAAGATTTTAGGTATGAGTCAGAGTATGAGAGCTGGCTTTCAGTGGGAACAAATACATAAAAAAATTGGTTCAAAGGACTTGAGGATAAAAGAAGTTATTGGAGGCTGAAACAGATGTAAAAGGAAATTGAAATAGCGCGGATCAAGAAACAGAGAAGAAAATGGTGTTGGACTCAAAAATAGTGTGGTATATTTAGATAGGGAGAAGTATGCTGAATTTTTTTCAGAGTCTTAACTTCTGGTAGGCTTTTTACATTCTTATCAGTGGGAAGTGATAACTAGGAAGCAATAAGGAAGCTAAATGTGAGCAGCTTCAGTTTGCACAGAACTCTGTATAAACCCTTTTCTCCCTGTGGAATACAGAAATGAGGAACTTGAGTTTTGGAGGCTTAAATTCTAGTGTGAAAGTATTAAGGTGAGATACTCTAATATCCACACTTTTCTGGTTCACTTCTGTAGTTATGCTGGTAATTCTGTATTACAGTGCTAACAGATAGCTAGAAGGATGTCTGAAATATCCTGAACAGAGGTAGCTTTTTTGCACAATTAATACAGTATTTTAAACCTGCATAAAAAAAGGAGGTTGATTCAACTACTAATGTGGTGTAACTTTGAATATCTGATGCTGGAGGAATGTCTGGTAAGGGACTGGTGAGGTTCTTGCTCCATGTGAGACACTTGACTGGTCTCATTGTCCCTTTCACGTGAAACTAAATAGAACTGTTACTCAAGCTCATGGAGCTGTTTCCACAATGTTTCATAGATGCCACATGGTGAAAATTCATCTGCTCAGTGAGGTACACCCATGCTATAGTTCTTGGTTTTGAAGCTTGCACCTTGCTTCGAGAGCCTGTGATGCTGCCTTTTGCCACAGGCATTGTCTTAAGAAAGCATGATTTGGTTCAATACCCAAGTCTTTGTCCTGGAGAGTGTATGGTTGACCTCACGTGTTGACTAAACCTCTGTTGAGGAGCTTTTAAGAAAACCCCTTCCAATGCATTTATTGCAATTTTAGCATTGAATCACTTTGTGGATGACTTTAAGTCTGAATTCTGAATGACCACACAAAGTCGGCATTCCTGCTGTCTTCAGGACCTTGGTCCTTTATATGAGCTGAGCACTTTATTTTCCCTGTGTAAACTTACCCTTCTTTGTAGGGCTTGAGTCAATCTTTCCTGCAATTTTTTAACTGTGATTTAAAGGGTTAAGACCTTAATTGGCAAACAGTGACTGGGCAAATCAGTTTGGACTTAAACGTAGCCTTTCACCATGAAGGTATCAGGTTCTCCCTCTTGAGTTCTTCTGCAGGTACCTGAGGGCATTATAATGATCTCTGAACTTAAGTCTGTTGCAATGCCTAGAAATCAACACAGAATACAGCTATTGGGTTTACAAAGAGGGAATATGGAGATTAACTGTACTGTGGAATATAATGAGGGCTGTACAATGTGAAACAGGATCAAAAGTGCAGTAGAAATTGTATAGCAAAATTGAAAAAAAAAATACAGATTTAATCTGGAAATTACTGACCAGTTGAAGGATTCACTTTTTTTCCCCTTCCCATATCCTAAATAGCCAAGATTCATTAGGACTTTGTATATACTGTTGGAAATGCTGGATCAAGATTTTCAGTTTGGCATCAATACGGCGTTTACCTTTAGGTTTTGACGCAAAGCTGTTGGAGAATTTTAGACAGTTGAATTTTAGGCAGAACTCATTTGGAGTGCTTATTTCTGAGTCTTACGCCTTTTCCTGGATCAGGCTGGACACAAACTCTACAGTGGAGTCTACATCTAGGTCTGACTTATGCATAGCTATTTCCAGATAGGCCTTCTATCTGGCAGTAACTATATGAAGTAGCCTATAAACTTAGAATCCTGTATTGCTCATCACTAGTGGATAAAGCTGTGAAATAATAAGCTCTTATGCTGTTCAGGGTTTTTTATCTTCTGTGTTCTCTTCTAGTAGTTCAGAGTGTGGTAAATCATTATCTCCAGAATGCACTGGTCTCAAATGCTTTCAGATTCTCAAAAAAAGGAAGTAGGATGCTAGTTTTAAATAAAAAGATAATGTGACTGTTTTTTCTGGAGTTCAAGATAGACTTGAGTTTAATCCGGTTCCTACAGGGTTCTTACAAAAGCAGTATGGCTTTTTTGTTGTTAGGAAATCTGTTTTCTGACTTGCACCCCCACCTGTTGGTATCTTGGAGACCACATCCCACAACTCTGAGTCACTTTGGCCCTTCTGCTTGTGGTGTACTTGGATAGCTTCAGAGTCAGGCTATGGGTCTCTGCGCTGGTAGCATGCTGTTGTGTGTGGTAGGGAGCTGAGGATACTTGCCTAGGCCATAAGTCTTTCAGTAGGTGCCAAATCACTGAAAATCATGGGGCTTTTTGTTGTGTGGTTTTTTTTTTTTTTTTTTTTTTAAATTATAGAGGCATGTTCAAAACCAGCAAATGCTTATCATAGACACCTAAAGTCACTCTTAAATTCTTTTTTCTACACAGAGCTCAACAAAAATCCAGTGGAAGGCTTTTCAGCGGGCTTAATAGATGACAATGATCTTTATCGATGGGAAGTCCTTATTATTGGTCCTCCAGATACACTATAGTAAGTACTGATACATATACAGAAATTTAAGTGAACTTGGATTTACTAGTGCTAGTTTGGTCTAAGTGGGTGGAAGTTAATCTGAATCTTCATACGGATGTAAATTAGGTAACGCTGTTCTGTTGCTAGTGAAATACCTGTAAATAGCTGCATTCGCTATACAGAAGTTCCAAACTGCTTTGCTCCCCTGGGAAAAGGTAACACTGATCTGTTTGTGCTTGCTTGTATAGAAATGAGATAGAATAGGCTATACTTAAGAGTCTGCTTCTGTTGCCTTATGAATTTAAGTAAGGCAAGTATAATCCAGTAATTTCAGTTATTGCTGTGAAGCCCCAGTTTAGCTGATAGTACAGTTCTAAACCATTCCAACTTCATGCTGGTGATTGCAGGAAAATATTCAAAAGGGATGTAGTTTGGAGAACTGCATCAGACTATAGAATTAGCCTCAAGTCCTGTCAGTTTGAGAGAGAATATCTTTCCAATGTGACCTAGAGCACTTCAGTGCTGATCGATTTTGAATTCTTAGCAAACCTTGCACAGTGGGCTTCCAAAAGCTTCTCTCCTTATTCTAAGGACTGGGTTCTTTAATTGACATTTGAACACAAAACCTTAAAGTTTGCTGTGTTTTTACACTGCTGTACCTGAAGTGTACAGAAATTCAGAGTATCTGAAGCATTCTGGCATATGCAGTGTCTTGGGTTTTTATTTGTCTTAAACCCTCTCACCCCCCCAAACAAAAAAAATTAGCTAATTGAGAGAACAGTTTCTTTCTCATAGAGATTATATATGATCATCTACTCTACTTCCTGGGAAAAGGTTCTATGCCCAGAAGAGGTCAGTTGAAAGTGTAGCTCTTGAAGATGAACTCTATTCTCCTCCATTATGCTGTTCCAGTGGTAAATTACTGATACAAACAGCCTAGTGGCATTTACTTGAGGTCAGTTTTAGTTCCAACATGAAGTTGTATACGTCTGTCTGTAGACTGCTGTAGTACTTTAAACACAGTAATTGAATTACGTTGCTTCTCATCAAGCTCACTACATTACAACTCTCAAGTCTTGCCTGAGATGAATTCTTCAACTTCTGTTGACCTCTTTTGAATAGTCTTGTAGTGGCTCTATTATATTCTCATGGCCATTTTCTAAATACTGTCAGTAAAGAAATACTGCTTCAAATTGAACTTCTTATATTTTAAAAATTGCAATAGCATTTTTTTTTCCCACTTAAGGTGCTGAACTTGTTTTGAGGCTTTTTTAGATAAGAAGCTGTCTTCTATTCCACTCCACAATTGCTGTGTTTCAAGGTAGTAGTATACAGCATCCTCTTCCCTGGTCTGTTTTACGGTGGCAGAAGTACTTATGTCATAATTGAACAAAATCAGGTGGTTCAGAGTTCTCAAGCTTCAGTCTCATTCCTGGTCCCATTTGATTTATTCAGAGTTTACCTGAAAAGACTTTAGACTCTACCGACAGAGATCCCTTGATCACGAATAGTGCTTAAAATGGCACAAATGTCAATTAACAGCTGTACTTTATGAACTGGTTTCTAATGTGTATTCAATTGAAGAGCTGTATTTATGTGTAGATGATTAGGGAGGACAGGGATGCTAGTGCAGCCCAATAGCTGGAGGATCTGCTGCTTTGCAAAGGGAAAGAAGAACTAGTTCACTTTCCAAGAGAACTTAACTGGTTTGGGGCTATCAGCAAATGTAATCTAACTCTTCTATGTCTTGACTAGTATGAATGTTAGAATAGTGAATGTTTCTGGAATTCTAACTCTTTCTGGAATTAAAGTTTCTTTGGTGACTGCCTGCCTTTACTAAAACTTGTGGAAAATGAATGCTGCGGGTTTAGATACCCTCAGCTGCTTTATTTTAAGAGCCAAGTCATTTAGGTCTAATGCTCTTTGGTTTTGGGTGGTTTGGGTTTTGTGTTGTTTTTTTTTTTTTTTTTTTTTTTTTTGAGACACTTGCTAGAATTGCACATCTTTGGTTAGTGGTGTAAATTGTGTTGTTTCCTCAGTAGCCTCTGGCCTTTGGATACTGGCTCCTTCACAAATAAAGTGGGCAAAATCTGCCCTGAACAGCTTTGTCTTTCTTACACCAATTCTTTTGTCTGTGTGGGTACTGAGGAGTAGATTGTCTTATTGCACATCTTGTGCTACCTTCTTTGGAGGTTATGTGCTAGTTTTTGTCATTTCAGCCTTTGTAATTTCTTTACAGCCTTCAGTGACAGTAACAGGGCAAATGTTACAGTACTTCCATTAGCCAAGTGTTCCATTTGCAAAGCTTTCCATGGAACATTAGCCCTTCACATTTTTCAAAAGGGACTATTATGGGTATTGAAATGTAGCTATTTAAAATAAACCAAACAGATGTCTTAGTTAAATATGGGCCTGTAACTCCACATAAAAACTGGATGTCTCTTGTTTAGTATTGTTTTCCAGTTTAGTGTGTAACTCATGCAGACTGTCATGTCTGAGTCCCTTTAGCTTAGTGTTGACAAGGTAGCATTGAAGTCTTTACAAGGCAATGCTGTAGACACAACTGTAAAGCTTTCTGTAAGGTGTCACTGAGGCTTACTGCTGCAGACTGACACGAAGGAATTGGGACTGAGGTGTGTAAAGGAGGAAAACAAACAGGTATTTGCTGGGCTGTACTCGAGAAGGGAGTTACTGGCAATATTTTATTTTTTTTTTTTGCTGTACATTGGAATTCTAGATAGTGAATTCCTTTGCAGTTTTTAATTTTCTTTTTGGTAATTTTTTTTTCTTTTTCTCCTCTGGAACATCATCCCAGTTCTAAAAAAAAACCAAAACAGTGTTGGGGAACTGGCAGTGTCTTGTGAAAGGAACTTTTCAATCTAGAAACTCTCTGTATTGCATATGGCAGTGTTGGTACTTTTAATTACCACCATGATGTTAACCTGCATGAGGGGTAAACTTGGAGCTTTTGATACGTCTCTAAGTTCCAATCTTCAGCTTACAAGAAACTCTACTAAGATATTTTTGATTCCCCAGTGAAGGTGGTGTTTTCAAGGCTCATCTTACTTTTCCAAAAGACTATCCACTGAGGCCGCCAAAAATGAAATTCATCACGGAAATCTGGCATCCGAATGGTAAGAAATGTCAAAGTTGTAATTTCTTTTTTGCAATTAAGGACTAAAATGTGATGAAGACAAATGGATACATTTCTGTTAATGTTAGAAATAGGGACCTGCATTTACTTTGCCATCATCATCACTTCATAAAGAAGTAATAACCATGACAGAGTTTTTAACAGTGCTGCTCCAAGAGGCTGCTCCTGAAGTATTTTCAGAAGCTCCTGTCAGTAGCTTCTTGCAGTCTTGGTAACTGTTCAGGGTTGATGTTTTTTTTTTTTTTTTTTTTTTTTGCTAAGTGCAAAATTCTAGTCCCAGGAGAAATTTGCCTTCTATTGCTGCCTCTTTTGTTATACCTTCAAATATTTCAGCTCAGTGTGACTAACTTAGCAGGTCAGTATAGAATGCCCAAGGTTGTCCTCCTCTGGTGAAGCATGAAAGGAAATAACATCTTTTAGTCCCTCCAGAGGAGATTCTTCCTAATGCTTCATTCAGTTATGGACTGCTGGACATAAATGGGAAGGTAAAATAAAATGGAGGAAGTTTTTTACTGGGGAAGAGGAATATCCTTCACTTCCTAAAGTCATTATTGAAGCTGTTTATGTTGAAAGCTGGGGGGAGTCCAGCACAGTGCTCCCATCATAAAGGACAGAAGGAATATTTTGATGTGCTAGTTTCAGTTCTGGAAATATCAGAATCCTTGTAGGCAGTTTCTAATTCCAGCAGCTTAAACTATATTCCAAAACACTGCAGTAATATCCAGCTGATGCTGTTGCTGTGGAAAAAAAGGCCCTCACTAGTTTGCTGAACTTAACAGAAAATGCTTTAGTGGAAGCCTGTCTAAATGGTCTTGAAAGTCACAGTATGATGCTAGAATTAAATTCTTTCTCCCCATGTGCCCTCTTTGCTAGAAGTCCAGGTGTAATAACAGACTACCACCAGACCCTATTTGTTACAGATTAAGTTCTGTAATAGTTAATGACTTTCCTTTTTCATAAAGTGTCTTCACTAACATGTTTCCAGACAAGCTGGAGTGAAGATTAACAGTTCCATAACTGTCCTGAAGAAATGCCAGTGTGTTGTTCATTACTGAAATATGCCTTGTTCTGTTTTGTAGTTGACAAGAATGGTGATGTCTGCATTTCAATTCTTCATGAGCCTGGAGAAGACAAATATGGTTATGAAAAACCTGAGGAACGCTGGCTTCCCATTCACACAGTGGAAACTATAATGATTAGTGTTATTTCTATGCTGGCAGATCCCAATGGTGATTCTCCTGCTAATGTTGATGCAGCGGTAAGATATTCCTTGATCTGTCAGTTGTTTTCAGTGTAGAAACCTAAACTTGCAATGGAGTTTTGCTTCTAGCTTGACAAAACAGTACAGTAACTTCTGGAAGAACCTCTTAGCACATGTTAAGGCTACTTTTTTGTTGGGAAAAGCAGTCATGTTGTGAAACACAGTTACTAGTTAGACCTGGGAAATCCCTTTGAGATTGCAAAGGAAAAATGTCAGATTTCATAGGCAGTAGTTTTTCTCCTATATAATACATATATTTGTAGTAAATAACTTGTGCACAGAGATGCTTAATGGATAAACTTCAGCTCTTTCAGCCTTAAGAAATTCAAGGAAGCCATCTATAAAATCTTGGGGATATATACACACATAGGTGTTACAACTGCCATTAAGTTTAGCTGTAGAAGTTAACATATTCTGGAACTTTTTTTTTAAACATGTTATTATACACCCATGACAAGTGCACCAAAAAACTTGTTTTTGAAATGATATAACCTTTTATCAGATTGCTTTGAATGGAAGGAGCAAGTGTGGTGGGGTTCCTCAGTATAATTGCTTGCATCCACCTCTACAGCAGTCTTCCTGGGTTGAAGCAGCAGGATTGACTCTATATGTGTGTGCTTTGAGAATGTACTTGAAATTCAGATGCCTGGGGAGGCTTTTCAGCTCTAGAGGAAGTGTTGTCCCAGGACAACATGGACTTTTTCTACTAGCACACCTGAGAGCACTGGAATGAGCAAGTTATTAATGAAATGCTAAAAGAACAATTAGAATTCCTCAGTTTACAATCTCATGTATGTTGGGTGTACTGACCTAAGACTGGAGAAAGCTTATACTTCTAGCTATGCCTGTTAACCTTGCTATTATCACAAGGCTTTTTTTTCATCTTATGCCCCATTCTGTCAGCTGCTTCAGGAGTGAAGTTTTTTGCCTCAGAGATACTAGATGGAAAACTCTATTTATGTACCTAAACCTTAGGGTAAATGTTTGCTTTTAAATACAGCATTTTCAGCCCAGCTTGAAAGAACAAAAACTTAAATCCAAATCAGACAGCAAAGACAGTACTTAGACATCATTTTGGATGCTAAGACTTATTTTTCTGACTGTGGTTAGATATTCCAAGTAACTTTGGAACTCAATGTGCTGCTTGAGCCACTTAGCATCTCCTGTATTGTAGGTTGCCTCCTCTGTATTAACCAGAACATACTCAACAGGAAAATGAAGAATTCTGAGCTGCCATCAAGATGTCTTCTACTTGATTTACTAAGCACAAGCTTACTGCAGCAGCAGTATTTGGCAGTTACTAAAAGATACTTTGCTTCCATGAATGTTTGGTTTTAGGTCAGTCTAGAGATTAAGGTGCTACAGGTAGCTCACAGCATTATAGAAGCAGGGCATTTACCTGCTTCCTGGAAAAATGAACTGTATATCTTGGAGTACTGTCTCAGAGTGTGAGAAAAATGAGGGATAGGAGCCTGAATAAACCACTGAGAACCAAATAGAACAGTCGATGATCTAAAATGAGAGTTTTGGAGCGATTGCTGTCAGATGGGATACTTTGCACTTCAGGTCTGAACCCCTGCTTCAGAGAACTATAAATATAAAAAATAAGAACAGAGCCTAAGAATCTGAAGCTAGGAGGGCACAAATTCAGTGCTTTTCTTGGCCCTAAGCCATGTTTAAGCTGTCCCATGTACCAATCCAAGGAACAAAATGCTTGGTGTAGAAATTGCTCAAAAATAACAAATTAATCAGTGGCCTTATTTGTGCTTTCACTGGGAAGATAAGACATGCTGGGCTTTCCAGTGTGCTGACTGGCTGCGTGAGCTTGGGGGTGTGAATGTTAGGATGTGTCAGTTACCCTGATTATCTCGCTCAGATGTGCTCAACCTTCCCTCTGAGTAGGAGGTGAAAAACTGTTGTGTGCTGGGTTGCTTCAGGTTAAACAATGGGGACCCCTTTACTCACACCTGCAGTAAGAATGTATTGCTTATATCCAAAATTAAAAACTGGAGAACTTGCTAAATAAAATAAGGTGTTCCTCATGTTTTCTCACCACTTCTTGCCTAACTGCAAGGCAGTACTCAGCATGTCAGCCTTAGTCACGGTGTATGATGCTCCTGTGCTTTCATGTGAGCTTGTCATAAGGCTGGCCCAAAAACCTGAAAACTGGCTGCACTTTTCCCTGTGGGTTTTCATGATCCTTTAGTGTGCATATCTCTGGGTTCAGACTTACCTCTTGCCTGTCTTCCTGTTCATCTCTGTCTTTATTCTTCATGTGTGCAATTCTGAAATCGGATACCTGTCGCAGACAGCATTCTCAGAAGTGTGCTGAGAATTCTGTTCAGGTTTTTCCCATGGAGCCAGTATCTCGCAACCATATCTAACTAGGAGGTGTTTCCTTTCTAAGGACACTGCGTGTCTCTTCTCAATACTGTGACTCCTGTATTTCTACCCTGGAATATCTGGCTAAATTGAGAGGGAGTTGAAACTGTCTTAATCTCAGTATAACTCCTGGCTCCACAGTAGCCATGTGCCTTCTTTCATCACTGCAATTAAAGACACTTTATCTAACCCATAACAACAGCTTGTCATCTACAGGTTGAGTTTGCTGCTACTTGCAAACTGAAGTAAATAGATCTCAGCCTAGACATTGTGAAATATTGATAGCCACCAGGTTAGCCTTGAAGAATGAGTAAAATACCAGGGGGAAGGGCTGTTCACTCACTTGTGGGGAGCTTCCATAGAAACTCAGAGCAAGCTTCCAAACATCCTGAATGACATAGGTTTGCAGTGACTATCTCTGATTGTAAGCAAATTTAGGTGTTGCCTATGGCTAGTAGCTGAAAATATATAAGCACCTAAGCCTCTTCCTAGAACTTGTACATTGTTACAGGCCTGACAACTGAAAGCTGTCTATTCAATTGCAGAAAGAATGGAGAGAAGACAGAAATGGAGAATTTAAAAGAAAAGTTGCCCGCTGTGTAAGAAAAAGCCAAGAAACTGCTTTTGAGTGACACTTATTCAGCAGCTAGTAGCTTCACTTTTTTCAGGGTAAGTAAGATTTCAAAGACAAGTCAGTTGCTTGAGTTGAGGATTTCCTGCCCAAGTGTTGCTGAACTATTTTTTTTATTTCCCTTCAAAGGCAAAAAAAAAAATCCAAACCTCTCTCCTCAGTCGCATGGTCTCAGTGGAGTTCTTCGGCTGTATGTGATACGACATAAAGGCTAAAAGAAATTTCAAGTGCAGGAACAGCCCCTTCTGCTGAGATTGGGGAACCTCTGTAGTTCTCTTGCTTTTGTGCTGTTCAGAAGTTGAAATTCTCTTTATCAGTATTCATCCTGCTTTATTAATAATGCCTAGGGATTACTGGAGCTGTAATAGAAGGGACTAATCATTCTGTCATGCTCATTATTGTGAGGAACACTTGTTTGAATCTTAAAAGCATCTTGTTTTGCTATCTCAAGGTCATATATAAATCTGTGGAGTGTCTTGAAGATGTTGGTGGCATGTTGCATGGCAGGTTTTAAGTCAAGACATGGGTGAGGTTGTTAGGAATCATTCACAAAGGATTGCTTCAGGTATCTGGGAATTTTAACAGAAAGTCTACTAGCACATCAGAAGGGATCAAGGTTAGGTAATCAGTAATATCAAGGAAGGTGATGTTCTTTTCAGCAGCCCAGAGAAGTTGTTTTATTGAGGAAGGTGTAGAAACAGCTTCAAAAAAAGTTGTATTATGCTTGAAACTGAATTGTGGCATATCTGAGAGCCTGGACAAGTTTTAACCTGAGAGCTGATGTGAGAGTGGTGACTGAGAGCTGTGCTTTCTGCCACCCTGTTAAAGATGAGCTTCTGACTCAAGATACTTATTTGAGCAATCACATCCTAATGTTAATGGGACCTTTTTCTTTACAATAAGCTCTTGTAGAAAGCTCTGTATTAAAACATGTCCTTTAAAATACGTGGCCTTTGGTCACTTTAATCTTGGTATGCCAAGGAAAAACTTCAAGTAGCTAATAATTTCCCACTCCTGCTTTTCAAAGTAAAATATTGCTTCATGTTGAAGCTGCCTTTTCTTAAAGGTTGGACTGGCAAATAAACTATGCTGACCCATTGGCTGGAGAAGCCCCAAACCATATGTGCTATTTAGGTTCAGCATACAGACTTGGGGGATGGCATTGCATCTATTTTAAAGGGTTTGGGCTGTCTGAACAATTAGAACAGCTTACTAAATGTTCCTGCTAGTGAGTGTTTCTTCACCAGGGTTGTACAGAAGATACTTCCTTTCTTGTGCTTTTGTAAGAATTGTGGGGGCTGGGGGAAGGCTCCATCTGTGACAGACTAGTACTGCAGTATCTGTTCCCTGCAGCAACACTGTGATTGAACAGAGATTTCTCCAGTGTAGAGAGAGCATGAGAAATGCTTAATATTGATCAAAAAAGTAAGCAAAAGAACTGAGTGTCTTGTACAGCTGCTTGTAACTAGAGTGTAAGAACTGCTAATGTGACTGATAGGTTTGGTTTTTTTTTTTTTTTTTCTGTCTTGGATAAAGGAATAAACAGTGAGTAATGCTCCAGTGTATCCTCAGCTGACCTCAGCTCTGTTGCCATGTTAAACTTGGCCTTGGAGAAACAATGTGCATGACAAATACTGAAGTAATTGGCTGTATTGCTTTTTTGGAAGGCAGAAGCTTTTTTAAGTCCTGGTGACTCCTAAGTGATGGGCAGTGAATTGGATGAGAACGGGCTGTTTAGCTGGTTTCAAAACAGTATATGGTCTGACTTGATAGCTGTGATGTTAACTGCTTAATAAAGCACTGCTGTGCCATTTTGTACAGCACTCTGCTGTTGAAGCAGCATCCATCATTCACAATAAGTGATGCATAGAGGTTTCAGTGGTAAATCTACAAGCATTTAGCCCCATGT
>JAOEHX010010310.1:35555-61463 GCA_025448015.1 Bolborhynchus lineola | reverse complement strand
CCAGTCCCATGATCATCCTCGTGGCCCTCCTCTGGACTTGTTCCAACAGTTCCATGTCCTTTTTATGTTGAGGACATGAGAACTGTACACAGTACTCTAAGTGAGGTCTCCCAAGAGCAGAGTAGGAGGGGCAGGATCGCCTCCTTAGACCTGCTTGTCTTGCTCCTTTTGATGCAAATATATTATATTACTTATTATATATTATGCATGAGAATGGTTCATTTATCTTCAAATAATGATCATCAAGGTGGTTCATTATTCATCAGAGAAAAATGAACTCTGTTCATATTCCCAGTTAAAGTACATTCCTGCCGTGATCATATACACAGAAGTCCATTGTCTAGATAAATGTCTGATCAAGTATGACCAAGCAAAGGAGTTTTCTGGAGAATCAGCCTTTTGGAGGACAGTTCTGTTCCTTCAATTTTCATCTCTTGATTATATGTCTTTGCCTATTCTTGGCTTTGTTGGCTACAAAACTAACAACAGACACAAACCAGAAGTGGTGCTGTGATACTGTCATCCAGCTTGCAGCTGGAAAGCAAACATCTCAAGAGTACTGCCATACTAACCTTCAGGGTCTGAAACCCAAAGATGACAAACCACAGCTCCGATAGCTGTTTTACTAAGATTATTTCACTAGTAGCACCAGCTAATGCACTACTTCAAGGTTCCATCCAACTTACTTCTGTTTCTCTGGCTACTGTATGTAAATGCATATATCAAATCATTCAAATTCTTCCTGCAAAAACAATGAACAAACATCAGCACAAAACCACAAGAAAAATGAAAAATAGAGGCTGAGGAGCAAATGAAAACCAGGGGGGTTTACAAGATTAGAATAGGGGTCATTTTCTCTGAAATATAGATGATAATATCTCTATTACTAGTATTTCTATCATATCTTCATACATTTCACATATCACCTAAGCATCTGAATACTGTAGTAAGGTTTTTACTGATTTCTGTGATGTAGTGTGCTCAGGTAGATTAACTTGTAACATGTAGAGTTTTATTTTGGTTGGAATTCCTTTCTCTAGTGGTTGATTTTAGATATATTCTCAAGTGTTTACTTCTAGTGTAAATATAAATTCATGGTTAACTACTCCATAAACTACTGTACACATATATTGAAGGTCACAAAAGGCCTTGGCTAATGGAGAAGGAGGGGTTAAAGAAAAAAAAGAAAAAGTAGTTTTATTTTTCAGGTTGTTTTTTTTTTTTTCCCCAAAAATTTTCATTAAACAATCTGTATTTTCTGCAAGTTAGCTTTGTGTTGGAGTAAGAAGCTTGACTGTGTCTGGAGAATGATATAAGTGCCACCATTGTTGCCCTGAGCAAAGAATTCTTCTATTTACCCTGTGTAAATGCCATTGACAGAAATTCATCAAGTTTAGGTCCAGAAGCGATCATAACCTGTACTCTACAGAACCCAAGGAGCTTAATGTAGCCTTCTTTATTATCTGTAATCTACTAAGGACTTCAGGTATTGCATTGCATTGTTGAGTGCAGACAACAGGAGATATGAAGCAAAGGCTGTGCAACAGGGCTTTATGGTAAGACTGCCTGATGGCCCCAAACAGCAGGAATGTGCTTGCAGATCCTGATGCATCGGGACTTAGAATTAATGAGAAGTGCATATTAGGAGAATTAGAAACTTTGTTTATGCATCTTTTTCTCTTACCTCCGTTCAATGTGTATTAAGCTCTAAGATAAAGACCTTGTTTGCAAGAAGTGCTTACATACAAACAACTGTAAGGTAATACTTCCATTTATGTCTATTTACTTTTCCAAAAGAGAAAACTGAAGAAGAATAAGGAACTTTTCCTTCATTTCACAGTTATGAAAAAATTTACTCCAGTTGCTTGAAGCTTGAGTCTTAGGCTCTCTTCAGCCACAGAGGTTTACCCCCAAGACAGAGAAGAGTTATTATACATAGTGCTTTTGCAGTGTTAGAGACAGAGCTGAGCTAGTTGAGCATTTTGCAAAACTTTGGAGCGCTTCAGCAATGTAAAAGCGGACCACAGTTATTTTGACCCCAAGCATTGTATTCTCTGTGCTGTAAAGACCTTTTCTACAGCACAAGGTAAATTACAGTCACTCATACCCAATATATTTGAAGTACTTAGAGCACACAAGATAGCTGTACTCTGCCCCCTTCATCCTCAAACTACTGCATTGTGTGAAATATTGTAAACAAACCCTCATCTGGCATCTGCATTACATTCAAAACAGCAGTGGCAGTGATAGCAAAAGATGCCTCCAGCTGCAGAGAACAGGCCTGAGAAGCTCTCAGTTTGTGCATTTCATTTTTAGTTCTCTGTAACTGGAAGACACAATCTCCTATCTAGCACCTTTATACTATTGAAGAAAGACAAAGAAAATTTTTGCTCACCAGTTTTATTTTTGAGGAGTCTATTATTTCCTCAATAGCTACCGACTGTTCCTTCTCCTTCATTTTTCTTTTTCATTAAACTTGGAAAGGATACCAGGGAGTGCTAGGCAGAAGTTATATACTTAGGTGAACTTTGATTCTTCCTTGGACTTTAAGACTAATCTAGTGTAGAATGTGATTGACAAAGCATTTTCATTGATGTTGTGCAGTCTTTTCAAGTTACCCAACCTAAGCAAATGAGGTCGTTAATGTTTACTCTAGCTCTTTCTCTAAAATGGTTTTGAACTTCAGCAGATTTTATAAACTTATAAAGCTTGCCAAATGACATCTGTATTAACTAAATAAAAAATACTCATGTTTATGCGGCAGTGGGCTGCCTAGATCAGCAATGCTATATCCACCCCTAATAGAAACCTGGTTTTACTTCATGATTGAATAATCACAGCAATTATTGAACAAAATACACTGGAGGGTACCTACTTAAATTTCTTTTTTCTATATGATTTCTGAGAATGAGTCAGACAACAGTTTTTGTCATGCACCAGATAGTAACCATCAGTATTTGACAAATAATACAAATACAAATTATTAATACCATGATGAGAAACGGTGACCTCAAAGACCTTGTAATAGCAGTGAAACTTTGCAGGCAGAAAGCACTGTGCTTTTATCAATAAACAGCTCTTCCATAAAATCAAATGCAGAATTAACAGATTTAATCAGGACTTTATACCAGCTGTAGTTAATAGAATCATGAAATTTAGAGAAAGAAAGCATCTACTCCGTCCTGTCCTGATCTAACCTTGAATCCATTCCTGGACAAAACAAGATTTCTCCAAATGCCAAAGGAGCTCTGCAAATACAAGTGAGCCACAAAGTGAGGATTTTCTCCATAAGCTGTTTTTCTGAAAGAGTGACAGAAGTGGAGCAATCCCTACTGACTCAACTTCAAAGTAGACTGGAAGCAGACCATAGCTCCCAGTCTTAATGAAATAGGGAGCTATGAATGTATAAAACAAAGTCATGAAAATGCAGCAGTGAAGCCTCACAGGATCCTTTAACAGGTGACTTACTTGAAGGCAATGCCTTCACACAGCACTGCTCTACCCACTCTGCCACCATTCCTCATGCCTGCCTGCAAGCCTGGCTCAGCCCTGCCATGTAAAGGCTACAAAAAACTCAACCTTTCAGCATTCCCAGGTGCTTTTCCCTCTCCTCCTTGTTAGTGATGTAATTCTTCTTTTCCCAGAATACAAATACTACATACATCAAGTCAGATTCAAAGGAGGACTGAAGAAATTTGGTTAGCTTCACAAATAGGAGAAGTTCTCAAAAACAGATTCATCACTTGTGGCAGTTTTAAATCTCTGAGGTGATGTGAACTTCAAAACACCAATGATACCATAATGACTTCAGTAAGCAGCTTGAGCTGGAACTGTTGGAGGAATTAATGCTGTTTCAAATTTTTAGGTATTTCTTACTCTTCAAGTAAAGAACCATTTTGGAAACTATTATGGAGAATTTTTCTAAAATTCTTGTTTTAACAATGTTTTAACAGATATTTGTTCCAGCTTTGTCTAGGACTACCAAGGCTATTCTATTCCCTGAGTAAGAATAATTATTCATATATAAAAATAAAATCTGTGTTTTCTATTGGACAGAAGCCACTGCATTCAGGAAACATTCCCATTTTCAAGCTCATTCAATGGGATAATCACTCCAAATATTTCTTAAATATAACAAATAAATCAATACAGAAACATTCATTTCTCAGCTCTGTTTAGTGCTTCACACATTAAAAACTCAATAAAAAGGTTCTCCGTAGAGATGCTTTCCATTTTCTCCCAAGCAATCTGAAAGGAACTGCTCTATTTTGTTTAGTCATTCAGTATCTAGTACTCCAGCAACAGTGAGCACAACTGACTGACCAGTTGGACCACTGCTGGTGATTTGAGGTTCAGTTTTATAGTAGTGCTCTACCTCAAGCACTACCCTGCACTCACTACTCATTAAGTCTCACCAGCAGCCATCTAATTGCTACAGAACAATCTCCCCAGTCTTTTTCAAGAATACTTCTGAAAGCTCTTGTTTTCTGGTGCACCAGAAATATTCACAAAATTAAATTATTCTCTTTCTGGTCCTACCCAGCATGGTTCAAGAGAAGCCTCTGCCCTTGCAGAACATCATTATCTTCTCATGTTATTCTCATTCCAAGCCAGTCAATCTCCTAATGCTTTTGATGTTTTAGTGGACTGCATGTCAAGTAGAGGACACTATCCCAGTAGCTGTACAGTGATTATTTGGGCTACCACAGTTATTTCTGAATGAAAGTACTGGTAAAATGCCAAAAGTTTTCATAGAGATCACTTTTGTGCTTCCAAAATTACTAGGTTTTCTGATGACTCCTAGGACTGTATACATACATTAGCAAAACACACCAACATTTGGTAACACCTAGAGGTTCAGTAGGTTACACACTGTCAAATCACACCCTGAAAAACACAGAGAATTTATTTTTTAATTCTGCTCTTTTCTGGCTCTCTTCATTGCAACTAATGCTCTCCGTATATGCCTTAATACAACATTTCTTAAACTTCTTCAGATATTAAAAAGAATGTGGAACACAGCTCTTTAGAACTTGCTTTTAAGTTTTAATGATGGTGTCATATATGCTTTACATTAACAGACCTGTACATCTATATTTGCTATGTTCTCAACACTGGGAAATTAATAAACTTTAAATTCACTACAGAGGCTCTGAGGATTTTGAATAAGAATGAAAATCTGATAAAAATTAAAAATATTTACTTTTCAAATGTCTGTCACATACATGACATTAACTCACTTCTAAAACTCACTCACGTCTTCTTTCTTTCATTTTTGTAATGATTCCTGTGAGGTCAGGAATAAACCTTAGCCCATATATGATAATATAGAAAAATATTTTGCTGTCTGTTAGTAAACAGTTTCATAAAAATAAATTATTATGACTTGGAAAAGTGACTTTAAATTGGTGTCATCTTCGAGGGTTTTTTAATTAATCTTGCCTTCTCCATGGTGAACAAAGTGTTGTCATCAAATGATAGTTCATAAGAATAGTTATGATTTTATTTCAGCTACATTTTTCTGGACAAAGATAAACTGGGTTTAAAAAAATTTTCAGAAGAATTAAGACATCTTGTATATAGGGAGGACCAACTCTCATATTTTAACTGAACTTTTAAAAAATTATTATAAAAAGTAGGTTTCTACCACTAAAGTGTTGTTAAAAGCAATAGAAACACAGCTAACAGAATCCCTACTTTGAGCAATTTTTAAGTTGCCAACCCAAAACCAGACAGTTTTATGAAATTATGAATTTGGGACCAAACATAATAAAAGCTAGATAATCTACTCTTCAGAAGCTGTAAGTATTTTAATGAGAGATGGAGGAATGTTCTAGTTTTCACTTCTCTGATTCTACTAATACATGACTGTAATTCATTAATTCAGGGTCAGACAATGAGCCTCTGAGCAATTATTCACATGAGTGGTCTCACAGAATTCAATGTCTTCATTTAATGTGCCATTAAAATGGTTTATGGGCGCATCTAACTAAAGCAAACATTAATTCACTGCAACACACAACAGGTAGCAGTGCAAACTCCCTTATCTCATCCATTATCTATTCAGAAAAGAAAATGTCTTCATGAGTTTGGCTTGAAGAAAAGACTTTGCTGAAAAAAGCACCCCAAACTTGTACCACATTCTGCAAGTGAAGGGAATCAGATTTTTTTCAGAATTTTTTTTTGCAGTTTTTTGCACTTAGGCATATCCAAGACAGTGCCAAGGAGGGAAAAATTACTTGACAAGTGTAAAGAGAATGCAAACACTGAGTCAGTCAGGTACATGAGCAGCTCAGTCTCACTTCTAATTTCAGTCTCACTATGTTGATGGTAGCCACCATAGCAGGCACCGTGTGCAGAAGCATGTAAGAGCTATTATGAGTCTTTTTTAAAGGACAGCACAAACCCAGTTCCTCTTCTCTCTCATTCCTGATCATGTTTCCTCATCCAACACTGTTGTAACATACACATTTTTAACTCAGATAAAGAAAATATCATTACACTTAGTGTGATAATGAAAAACTGGATATAAGAAAGCTTATTTTCTACCTTCCTCTCTATCTTTCTCTATAGCACAGATTATGACCAAAATTTTACAGGCAGATTTAGGATGTTGCCTGAAGGATGCCATACAACTGTGAGTCATGACCTAAATGCCAAACATCACCTCCATATGCCTATTTCTTTCATGTATTTTTGAATACATATTACCAAAAGGGAAGACAGCAGAGGTAAAGACCCTTCTTGATTGCTTCCACACTGTGCAGTTAGCATTACTTTTTGAAGGCTGGCTTTAGTTTGCACAGTATTGCACAGAGAGATTTGGAAATACATACCCTGGCTTACCTAACAGCCTGGTGATTTCCTTAGCAGAAGCAAAAATCTATATATCTGTCCCACAGACATTGCAAAAGGGTCAAATCTTTGCAAATAAGACACAGGCCTAAAAGTTATTGCATATTTCTTTGCTTGTCAAGAGTAGGGTATTCAATACATTTCAGAGAGATATGTCCTTCATGGCTGAAGATAAAGGCTAATGAGGCTGGAATTAGCATAGATTCGCATCATCCAGTTTTAAAAGGTGTTGAGGGAGTATGAGTCCAATCCAAAACCCAGAATTCACACCTCTCATCACCATCCCACAGTAACACACCTGAAAGTATCCTCCCCTGCCTCATGTTAATTTGAGCCAAAATACTAATTCACTCTCCAGGGATCATTTCTTTGCTATGTTCTGTACTGAGATACATACAAATCAGTCTGTGTACTAGTTCTGTAACTGGCATGCAAATGCCAGGCATTCATGGAATTATTAATTGCCATTAATGCTGGACTATGTAGTGGGCAACACAGAGGGGTAGAGATCTTATCTGCTAAGGTATTTTTGTAGCCAGTGATGCTCTGTAGTCAGAAAAAAATGTTCCTCCAGAGGGTGATTAAGAACAAGCATCTGACTCTGTATTCTGAAATTAATTTTGTAGACTGCCAAAGCCTTTGAAAATCCTTCTACATTCACAGAGTAAAGTTTCCCTTTATCAGTAAGGCCTTGAATATAAAATCTGTGGAAAAATGGTTCCAATGGTAAATTAGGGTTGAGAGGACAAAAAAAATAAACCCTTTTATAAAGTTCATTACAGTGTTATTTTCACGAATAATAAACCATATGTGTTGAGTCTAGAAAGCATCCATTCTTCCTCTGCAAATATGTAACATATACAGAAATGTGAGTAATCTTTGTAATAATTCTGTAATGTCTTTTTATAATGACAGAGGATTAACAGTTTGTTATATTTATTGCTATAAAGCATTTAATCTGAAAAGTTACATTTCTCTTCTTTGTCCCTGAAATTTTTCACCTAAGTGCAGCTTGCCTTTATGAAATCAAGAAATAGAGTCCACCCTTGCTTCAGCATAGGGCACTGGAAAAACTACTGTATTGTAAGACTATTACATGTAGAAGCTTTGGTTTTTTTAGATAAGGTAGAAAGGTGCTTAAGCAAGACTCTAAACAACCTTCTAGGGTTCAGAGATTTCTATTATCCGTAGTCCTGCACGGGAATTAGTACTTCCAACGGACTATGCACCACACCTGGTGCTGAGCTAGAAGCCCAAACGCTAATCAGACCACTTAAAACAGTTGTGTCCCAGCACACTTGAACCCTTTCCTATAATATTTCTTGAAGATAAGCAACTGAAGAAAAAGGAGAAAAGTCCACTGACAGTACAGCTTTAGCTTCTGATGTGTGGCATGTGCCTAAATCACTCAATGCAATTCTCTATCATAAATAGCAAGATGAAATTCCACTGAATACTTACAGTTCT
This sequence comes from Bolborhynchus lineola, assembly GCA_025448015.1. NCBI lineage: Eukaryota > Metazoa > Chordata > Aves > Psittaciformes > Psittacidae > Bolborhynchus > Bolborhynchus lineola. The sequence goes on along the minus strand of JAOEHX010010310.1, from coordinate 53,141 downwards.
TTGCATTAGAAGAGGAGTTTCAGAACAACCTATTCCTTCATCATTAAAACTTGATTCCATATTGATTATGTCGTCAATCACCTCTTCCATCTGATAAAATTTTAAGACCAATCATTACAAATAATAATGGAAAAAATGTTACTTCGAAAATACAGAATTAATCTTGATTATTTTTACATCAGTAAAGCTGAATTTCAGAAGTGTATACCTTAAAATTCAAATATTTCAAGTACTTTTACACAATATTCACATTTTCTACTTCTTGTGTAAACAGTTCTTGTGGTTTACCAAATCACTTCTTTCCTCCCAAACACCAGACCATTCCCCTTTCTTAACACCTTATTACAGCACCAAGATCAGATGACGAGTGCATTGCAAAGTTGTAGCTGTGATCTGTTCCCTTCATCAAATATGTCAAACCCACAGTGTTTATTGCATTAGTGCAGGAAGGCTGAAAGGAACCTGTGGTTCTGCAACAGCATGAGTGACTCAAGATGTGGTGTCACACACCTCTCTCAAGATTCAGCAGGCAGAGGTTTGTGTTGGTTTGGCAATACACCAGATACTTCTCCAGAGAGCCTTCTGGTCCCACTTTTGTTCTAAGCAGAATCAAAAACTACTGAAGCAGTTGGAACAGGTGGGGTGAAACAGTGAATAATTCACAGACATATATAGATTTGGACAATGTACAGCATGAGTTTTCAGCGAGAATTTTCTTCTGGTTCCATTCACAAAATAACTTTGGGAAAGTTCCCTCGATGAATATATCTGTTAACTCTACCATGTGCAGGAGCAATTGGTTTGTGCTCTGAGGCTTTTCAAGAGGGTCCTATGCAATGAAAGTCTTTTCAACACAGACTCTTATGCCACGTGGCCCAGTACAGCTCTCCCTCTCTAAAAACAAGAGGTGCTGTCCTAGGAATTGTGCCCAGCCTTACGCAGCAGACTGTTGTCAGGACCAAAAAGATGCAAGGAATTCCCAGCAATTAGACAATATGAATGAGTACAGTTCACCGCACTAACCTGTGCGTTGGCTGTACACTATTTACTAGTATAACTATAGCCTTCAGTGAGCCAGAGGGCACATCTGCCCTAGAAAATTGCACTGTGTCAGTCATTTCCTGAGGCTCTGGGGAGGGATTATTCAATCATCAGTAAAATGCCTGTGAGGATTTTGGCCAGTGACAACTATAACTCTCCCAGTCATCATCAGGCGTGGTTCAGGAGGATGGTTTAAAAGCAGTCATCTTGCTCTCCAGGTGATAGAGTGGTACAAAGGCAGGTACCAGCTATTCCTGGCATGATTCACAAAATTGGCCTGGGAATGTTTCCAGCATGCTGCACTTGCCAGCATGGAGGTGGTCACAGAAGCCTCTACAAAGGCCATCTATTATAATAATCAGTGCAGAGTAGTGGCTTCAGTAATCCATAAACCTGACATAAAATGTCAGTTGTCAATGCAGAAGGAGTGGAGGGGCCCCAGATGAGCTCTCCAGGAAGTATCAGGTTTATTTTTTTCGGTTCCCTTATGCTTAGCTGTATAACATCCAAATGTTCAAGTGGGTCACAGTGTATTAGCAAGATTTTTCTGTTCTTTTAAAGCCCAAGGTGTGAAACAGCATAACCATTTCTCATTTCTATAGGAATTCCCCTTTTACCTAATAAGCAGTCTCTTTTGAAATCTATTGAAGTATTAAAGGCCATAATGATCTACATCTCACACTGGCTGAGAATCTGACATTGTATAATAGCTCTATCTCTATTAAAATCAATGGTGGCACTAAAGTTAGCATATCTATGTCAAGTTACCCAAGATAACCCATATATAAATGTATCAGCTAACTGAAAAATGAACGGATGATTCTTTCAGTTACAGCTTTAAGGTAATTAGCATTTAACTTTGTTATGCAGCTAGGATAATACTTTCAGACAGAAATAACTCTCATTTGAAAAAAAAAAAAAAAAAGAAAAGTTTTGCATTGCAAAGTACATATTAAAAAAATGTACAGCAATATATGACACAAAGAAAAAAAGATGCAACAGTACATTTTAACTGGCAGAAATTCAGAAGCCTGATCATGTAAAAAGCTATTAACAGGGATTCAAGGGAATCACTCATGTAATCCAAAAGGATTAAGGGAACATGTGCTGCAACTAAAGGCTGTATGAAAGTAAAGTCAGCCGCATCCCTGGCAGTGCTCAAGACCAGGCTGAATGGAGCTTTGAGCAACCTGATCTAGTGAAAGGTGTCCCTGCTCATGGCAGGAGAGGTGGAAGTAGATGACCTTTAAGGTTGCTTCCAACCCAAACCATCCCATGATTCCATGATCTCTTGCCCACTGCCAATGCAAGGTGGTCATGTAACGTTTTTGTAGAACTCAAAGCCCATTTCCCCATTCCTTTCACCAGCCCTGCCATACCGCATTCTCATGTTCTCCTCCAAGGGTCAGCAGCTTGGAAACAGGGCTTTCTGATGTGCCAATGTCACTGATGGGAGGCATGTGTCCGTTTCTTAAAATGGAGGTCACTCCCACAGGCTGGATTGTGTGGGAGTGTGACAGGGAGAGCGTCTGGCTGGACAGCTTGGTATCGAGGGTCAGGTACTGCTTCACCTGGTGCCTCTGGCTTTGCTGTATGTGGTACCTAGACTGATTTTCCAAGTGTGTTTGTACCTGGGAAGGAATGGAAATGATTGCTGAAGTTTCAAGTTACTGGTGTCAGTATTTGCCTGTATGATCATTCAAACATCAAAACAATAGATTCGGCTTTAATAGCACTTGAATTATTATTAACTTTTAATCTTTCTTAATTTTTCAGTTTTGTACCTTACACATTTCTTATACATGTGTTGTTTACCCCTAACACAGCTGAACAAACCTTCTGAATAATTAACAAAGGAAAATAGAATTAGAAAAGATAATCCTGAGGAAAGATCAGAATTATGCTACAAATATTTCTCTTCTTGTTAAAGAATGATCTCTGTTGAAATTATGAATCATTATAATCAATCTACAGGCATGTATCTACTCAAAAAATAATATCACCATTTAATAACTCTTTTTTACTTCAAAGAGTAAACAAAGGCATAAAGAAAAGCATAATCCATCCAATTTAAGTAATATCGTCATCAGCAGACATTCATTCATACCTAAATCCACATTTGGCTCACCTTGTAATAAGTACAGTCAGTCAAATGAGGCATTGCTGTACTTTTGGAATAAACCCCCGAACAATAAAATAGAGTTCTAGCTGTAGTCTTGGATGACTGTTCACTATCATCAAACCGCAAAGTCTTCTTGAAGTGCCTCTTGAGGACAGATCACTTTTTGAGTTGGTAGGACTTTATAAACTGAGTGGTCATGCCAAAATGGCTAATTGAGTATGACTTTCAGCTATCCTTTGAATACAGAGATTGACAGTTGCTACTTCAAACAGCTCCCGTTTCAGATCAGTGTCACATTCCTGCAATTTAACTACCAGAGAAGCACTGCATACACAAACCTTACTGTCATTTCAGCCCTGTGGCTTTCTCCTCTTCCTATGTCATGACTGGTCACAAATTTCTCATAATAATTTTTTCTCATGTGGCATCTGTGTAAGCATGATTAATATTAGTTAAATAAGAGCAAGACTTGTTTTGCAGACCTTTTTTCTCAAAAAAAAAGAAATCAGTCATTTATACAAACTTTTTTTTAATTCCCCTAACATACATAAGCAGAGATAAATAGCCCATAAAAGGGGCTTACATTTAAATTAGCTATATTTTTTTTACAATATTGCACTACTTACTTTATTTTTAATCATGTTATGGTGGCATGTCTAGAATTATTTTAATTATGTTTCTTTAAACTAATTTTCTAGTCATATAAAAAAGATTAAGCCATGCAGTAATGAACATAATATTAATTACTTTGATGTAAGCCTTAAAGTTATTAAATAATATTTCATTAAAATATTGATATAAAAGTCTTAAATACATTGTTTAGATTTTTCAATTTCATCTTAGAAAGATATGCATCCTATGTAAAGTTTTAAAAACTACATGTGCATCTCAGATTTACTTAAATCATGATATTACTTGTCTTAACTGAGATCTTTGTTTTAGTTTTAGAAAATGATTAATGTACTGCTAATTTAAACCTTGATTTTTTATGTGTAAAGATATATGTAAAATTGTCCCAAATCATTCATATACTTATGCATTTATTTATTCCTCCAGGCTTAAACTCATATTGAAAGCTAGAAACTCAAACAGCTTCTTTAATTAGAATTCAAACATTAAATTTACTGCATGCCGGTTTAACCAGACTGTTGATATTGGGCAAAATGCAATGTGCTGAGGGAAAGAAAATATATCCCATTTTATGGTCAGAGCAGAGATTTGCACAGACCCTCTGTGCTTGGGCTATTCTCCAGTGTTACTGAATAAACCCACACAAAGTAAACTGTTGTCTTAGAAACTCTACAGGCCTACCTGAAGCATGAAATCCAGACTACCATGTCTTCAAATTAGATGGGGAACATGAGAAATTTGCTGCGTCCAAAGCCTATTCAACCTTGGTTTAAAATTTTATTTTAATGAGTTTTAGTAAGGAAGTGGGTTCTGCCATAGAAGGTTGCTGACAATTCAGTGTTTTGATTCCTGCTTTCACTGCACTTCTCATTGCTAGTTTCAGATGGAAATTTCTGTACAGCCTGATTTTCTAGTAAACCACTGAAAGACCATCCCACCAGGCAAAGGGAGGATCTGTGAGAGATAATCGGCTAACTGCTGTCTAAGTCAAAAATCAATTTGATCAGGAGTGTTATTTTTCAATGATATTGTTTAAGTGTTTATATCCTGTCAGTACCATCCTGAACTTCCACAAACAGGAAAAAAATCTTTTATTTTACTGGTAGCATCTGTTGCTACGATTTTGCAAACCTTGCCACCCCTTTACTGTGCCAGTTGAAGTCATTACAAAGTAGAACCACTGATGTTATCTATGGCCTGATTTTCAAAAGGTATCTAAATTGTAATCCCTGATCCTTTTCATATGTCTAAATAAGTCTTAGAAGTCAATGCTAATAATAAATAAAGTACTTTGTAAAGACAAAGCAGAGCTGGAATCCTCTTTTTATAATCATCTTGATAGCACATAATAAATGGGGGGGGAGGGAAGGACTTGCTACGCTTAAGGAATACTAAGATTGCAAGTCAAACTCTCAAAAATTAGAAATTACTGTTAAAACTGTTCATGTAACATGTGAAATAGTAGCAGAAATTAAAAACTTAATAATTCTGCGAAACCAGATAGTACAGTGTTAAATACCAAGCACAATTGGTTTAGCTTCCACTTGAATGCTGGATTACTTCTATTATCCCAGTAGTCTTAAATTAAGTTTCAGTTTAGGTTTTCAGAAAATTTTAGATGAAATAAAATCTTATAAATAATTATTGCTGTAGTTACAAACATTAAACATTTACTTGATTTTCAGCTACTTTTTAATGGTATAAAAAGAGTGGCTAGACACTGGCACAGGTTGTCCAGAGATTGTGGAATCTCCATTTCAAAACTTGACTGAACAAGGCCCTTAGCATCTGGGGAAGGAAAAGAAATCTAGACACAGCCGGGAGGAGAAATTAAATGCATCCTTTTTTTGCCCAATAGTCCCAGTTTATATCCTCCAGCAGGGTTTGGAGACTAATTTTCCAATTCCTCATCTTTTGAAGAGTTCTCATAATCTGTAAGAAAATTTTGTTAGAGACTGTGAAATTTTAAGGTGAAGGCCTCTATAACTCTCCAGTCTGAGTCCTCTTATATATATAATAATTAAAGCTTCTTTGGACCAAGATGCTGACACACCCTTTACTGCCACAACAATCTGAATAACCTCTCTCAGCTCCAGTGAATATTTAGTCACATGTTTAAAGCACAACAGCTGTAAAGGAAGACCCTGACATAGTTTTCAGGGTAGAGCATTCAAAAAGCAGGAGCCTCTGTGGAACCTGGGTTCTCATCTCTGACTCAGATTGAGCTGTGTGATTTGACAAAACATATGTCCTACTCTCAGCAGATTTCTTTCTATTAAATATCTCCATGGCTTTCTTTTTGTTTGTTGGGTTGGTTTGATTTTGGTGGGGTTTTTTGGGTGGGAGGAGAGGGTTGTGAGATGGATGACCTTTCTTGTTGACATGCCTGATTTCTGGGAAATGGGTACCCAGTGACCACCCAACAATCCAGATGCTGTCTCAGGCCAGGATGTAGTGTTGTCCCACTGGACCGTCTGCTCTAGCTCTCGGTATAGTCACTGACCTGACCCCTCCTGCCATGTGCTCCTGAAGTTATATAGGCTCTTTTGATGATTGCATGTTTAGGGTATGACAAATTGGCACAGATTAAAGGCTGGTTCTCCTCCCAGGCATTCTTTTGCAGTGGCTGTGGTCCTGTACTTTAAATGTTAATTATTTCAGATTATTTGAGGAGTGAATGAGGGCATAAAGTTCAGCAGTAAATACATTATCCATTCCCTCCTAGCACTTTTAGCTGGTTTTCCTAATAATGGTGAAATTAAAGCTCATTCAGAACCAGAAGCATCAAGTATGCAGGGAGCCAAATCCAGGCCAAACTCAAACATTATAATTCCACCAGAACAAAAATAGAATAAAAACTAATCTGTCTTGAGATGGATTTTGTAATCCAAAAATATCCCAATGCACATGTAACTGACTGTACCTTTTTCAATTTTATAACTCACTGACAAGTCAGTTGTTCAAACAAGAACCTAACAGCCTTTCAGAATTACATATGCATACTCAAACTTCTTCAGTTGCTTTTTCTAATTTGAACACACATCATTATGTTGCAAAACTGTGGTAGAGTTGTATAACGTCTTTTCCCACATTCACACTCATTTTACTTTCATTTCTAATATATTGCACAATGGCATAACTAGACTTTCAGTAGTTTATTTACATAAACTATTTTACTTCCACATTTGTAGATGAGATTGATATATTTTTTTTTCCATTAATAAAAGAATACCTAGCATTCCAGAAGTATGAAAGAAGCATACCTAGGGGACCTAAAGAAGGCATGAACAATGTCAATGATATTCCAGTTAGTAGCAGTGCTACATTTTGTATTTTTATTATGCTAATGGCAAGTAGGTGATACCTGTACTCCCAAGATGCTCAGCAGAGCATCAGCCTTGGCAGAAATAATCAGAAAACTAAAAAGATATTAAATTAATTAATTATTAAGAGGTGGGAATACAATTAATGCTAGTCAATAGAGTCCTGTGCAAAATAAGCCTCGTCAAACAAATCTACTTCTGCTCTTTGATGAGATTTCAAGTTAGGTTGCCAAAGGTAATGATGTAGGTATAATAGACTCCAACTTTTGCATGCCTTTTGAATTAGTATCATTTAATATTCAAATTAAAAATACAATACTACACAATATCGATATAGCATTTTTAAACTGGATTAAGAATTGGCTAATGAACATGCATAAGAAAGTAATCAGCAAAGGCTCAGCATCAAAAAGAGGGGCTCTTCAGTCTTATACTACTCAATATTTCCATCAGTGATTTGGGACTAATGAAAAATCAAACCAATTAAAAGGGATAAATACTTTTTAGAGTAGTGATCCCACTGAAATAAGATGTGTTCTTATTCAGCCAAATACACATCTGCATATGCTTTAGGAAGAAGTACAGGATGCAGCACTGGAGAAAACTGAATGGAGAAAACACTAGAAGCAATGATTCTCTTAAGAATTTGTAACAAACCATCAACTCAGCAGGAGCATCTAGGTGATGCTATAGCAAGAAAGAGAAAATAGCATAAAGAAAGTAGTGAATAGGAGCCTGGCTTTACTCTGCTTTTATTTATGGCTCAAGAGAGATCAATAATGGAATCCTAAAAATATTTCTATCCTAAACATTTTTAAAAAACTATTGAAGGATTTGAAAGGATGCAGAAAAGAACTATGGAAGTAATTGAAGACCAAGAAAAGGGTGTTTCAGTGGAGGTTTAAAGAAACTCAGCTATATTCTTGTCAAATTGAAAACTGAAATTTCTGTGAGATGCTGAATGTGGCAGGGTCTTTCAGCTAGCCCAGAAAGCATGGAGAGAGCTGCTGGCCACAGGACAATGTTAGACAAGCTCATATTGGAAACAATGTGAATAAACAGTGAAATAATGTGAATAAACAGTGAAATACTGAAAAGGAAATGGTCTAACTGCTGTTTTCTTCAAACTAAGGGTAGATGACTTTCTGAAAGAGATGTAAGAGAGCCAAATCCAAGATACACTTTTGTCACATGCATTCTTGGGCTCAAAGCTGAGTACTAGAATAAAAAATAAATGGAATACAAAGTCTGTGATTTCAGGAGAATTTGAATTAGCAGTCTAATAACCCTTTTGTGCTTCAATTTTATGGATTTTTGCATCTGAAAATTGACTATTGTAATTGCAACTTTTTTTTTGATAAAAATTCACTCTCTATTTAATAAATATTTAACTCTCTGCTTAAATATGGTCATAGTATACTGGACAAACTCAATAGACTTCACTACAGTTTGCTGTTTATATGGGATGCCAATTTGTTCCAGTGTTTTCAGCAACTTCTGAGGTAAAATTTCTCACTCTGATGCGATCACATCATTCATCATTAGTCCAGAACAAAACACATCTTTGAAACTGTTTGAGTTATGGCGCTTCATGTTCTTTTCAGCCACTGTACCAGAAAATAAGCATCTAATTATGAACATTTTAATTATTAAAATGTTCTGTAAGTTCCAAAAATGTCTATTTCCATTTTAAGATAAGAAACACAGTCACAACACAGATTATTTTAGCTCTGTTCCTGAGGACTTTCAAAAGATTTTGAGGGTTAGGAAAAAAAGCATTTTTACTGTTGAATTAATCCTTTTTAATTTCTATTGCAAATTAACATCAGTTGTTTGTTTGTCCTGCTCTATGAAACTCTGAGAAAAGCGTATTTGTGAAATTATTTAATAATGAAATGAAATTTCAATTTAATTTAGCAATTGTATACTTCTGTTCTATCTTAAAAACTATCACCAAATAATGTAGCTATTCACTTTAATGTTTAGGTTATGAAAGAGTGTGTGATTATGTCAATTAATTACTTAAACTAAACACAATAATTAATTTTTAAATGCGAATATTTTTCTTATAGGAACTTTAATCTGACTAGATGAGACCTTCTCCATTAATATGCATGAAGAAAGAATACAAAGCAAAAGACATCCAGTCTGGCAACTCACAGCTGTGCTTAGTAGATGCCTTACAGTAGCTTTCAAATTAAGAAAAAATTCTCATGTGACTCTAATGCACTATTTTTCATCTTATTTAACCTTTGACATCATATTCATCAGAAACTTGTGAATGTTCTTTCAAGGGTGAAGAGACTGAAGAAGAAACATTTTAAAGTCCTGTAACAAAGGCCATGTCTTCAACAATGACTGCAGCTTCTGTATTTTGGTATCTCAGTGTCTAAAAATAGCTGATAATTGTTAAGTGTGGGGTAGGATGGGAGCAATTGGAAATTCTCCATCACATTGCCAAACATTATGAAAAGCAAGAGGAATGTGGGAGCAAAAATGCAGAACAGACTTTGCAGAAACTGGTGCTGGGTGAGAAAACTCTCTGCACAGAACAGGCAGCAGAACAGCATTTCTCTCAGGGAGAAATAGGCAGCAGAGCTCTCAGGGCTGTGGCTGTCAGAGGCTAGATCTTACAGCTAGCCATTTCCTGTCAATTCCCCATGCAGACACAGGAATTTTGATAGCATTTCCCCATTGTGGCATTCTCTAGCACTCACTGAACACTGATGGAGCTCAGTCCTTTCAGGTATTCCTCTGTGCTAACCTCCTTGTGCAATCAGAAATGAGTTGGGGGAAGCCAACTACCTGCACTGAGCAGCTACAGAGACGTTATCAAAAGCAAGCACTTCTATTTGCGCTGCTATACCTGAGACACTCTTGGCTTCTTAATTGAACTCCTGCAGTTAAGATACACACAGCTCTGATGGCTCCTTATCCATCACCAGCTTGACTTCTGAAGAAAGGATCCCTAAGGTCTTAAGGCCAGCTTGTCATGTTTTAAAATAACAATGAGTCTCAATGACTTTGTGGTCTTCACTGGCAGGAAAGACTCAAGTTTTAAACATTGCACTATAAAAACAGCCTATAAAGTTAAGCAAAGCAAACTACGGGAAGTATTTTCACAAAAACTATCCCTTTGATTTAAGTTCAAGTTTAAGCTGAAAATCTAAACTGAATAAAACCAACCACTACAGTTAATAGGCCACACAAGCATAAAAATGGACCACAATCAAATTATGAAACCCTAGCTAATATCCTCACTTTGACTCCACACGGTGACCCTCTCCACACTCTCACTGATTCATGACATCTCTGAATACAATAAATCTTTAATGTTCCAGTTCCTCTTTATTGTTAGTGTTATTACAGGACAGTGAATGTGACTCTTGCATCTGAAGAATGGAAAGAAACTTTTCTGTTTGGCTAGCTATGCTTAAAGAGCTAGGTCCTGATACGTTTACTTAACTACTTGTATCTATCTCCAGAAGTTATTCAAATTAGGTCAGTTAATAACATGCTATTAAATGCAGAAGAAGGTATCACAAATATATTCAAGGAAAATCAGTTTTGAGTATGGAAAGCACAATAATCTGGGGTTTAGTTAAAAATCTGCTAATGAACCTCTGCTAGTACAGTTTGTTCAGTTCTTGCAGAAGAAAAAAAGCCTGCATCATTAAAAGTTCTTTTGTACTTGTCAACTGCAACAACTAGCACAAATCCATACAAATTAGTTTTAGCAGCATAGGAAATCCATAACTGGAATTATGTATTTTATTCAGAGATTCGAGACTTTCTAGCAAAAATTTTATACATCAGAAAGAAATCTACTCCAAAAAGTAGAATTCATATAAAACAGGATGATACAGGGACTGGGAATGCTTTGCAGACATGATACAGGAATTGGGAATAATGAAAATGCTTGCAGCCATGAAAGTTTTTATTTTAATCTCAGCATTTTTTAACTATTTAAGTCAGATGAAAGTGCTTAGAAGAGACAAAAGATGACTGCAATGTAAAGATCCATGTAGTCTATTTTGTTATCCATAGGTAAAGTTTGGAATATAGATAGAACATTGGAGAGTAACAATAGGTAGTGTACTACCTTTACGTGTAGATGAGAAAGTCAAGTGAGTGAAACTCCGAATGAATGAACCAAAAGAAGAAAATACAATCATGTGATGGCTACTTTAGTAAAGCTCTGAACAGTTCCAAAAAAATTCTGGTTTGTTCTTTGATTTCTAATTGTTTCATGTGACAGTATAATTGTCACTTGTATCTCACTTTGAAGGTTAAGAGAACTCAGAGAGGTCAGCCTTAAAAAGTATGAAGAGGAAGTGCAAAGGAACAAGTTTCTCACTGCTTCCTACACATTTTTTTCTGGTTTCCCAGGTGAGCAGGCACTGTATAATTTGAGATACAATGATGACAGCAATATTTCTCCTGTTCAGCTACAGACAGAAAAACGACCCTAGAAGCTAGATCTAAAAAGTGTATTTTCCTTATATGTAAGGATATGAACATCAAATCTGATGTGGAAAAAAAGTACTGGTGGTAAAATTATAAAAGGAGAGAATAGTACTTTGGCTTTTGAGTATACTGATGTTTCTGGGAGATGGGCATGTATTTTTGTCCTCACTTCTTCATTCCATTGGACAGGTAGTATTTGCACACAAATAAAAACATTTATAACATGTTTTCCAATAACTTTGTCATGTTCTGGCGTCACAAGCTAAAGAAGAAAAAAACCTGACTATACTAAGCTGAGGAGCCTATCTCTGGTGTGCTATACTTCTTCAAAAATAGAGTTCCAAAGGTTTAGCAATTTTGGATAAAACCAATGGTTTTGTTTATTTCTATATTAAAGACATATGACTCTATGCCAAGGGGACTACATCAACTTCCTCAAAAAAGTGAAACCCTTTGGTTGAAAAGCACAGTTTGTTTAAAGTGATAACAATTTCACCACCAGATGACAGCACTGCTTATTCCTAACATCTTTTTGTGTGTTTCAGTCCTCCCTCATTTTGAAAACAAACTGTACTGAGGTATGCACCCCCCAGCCCATACACTGCAAGAACAGAGGAAACAAAGACGGTGGCATAAGGTGGTTTGGTGAGGTAGTCACATCAGGGAGGCTAATCGGTTGAACAAGTTATTTTAAGTCTGTGAAGGGTTATAGCTTCTGTACAGACACATACAAACCCAGATTCAGCCAAAGAAATGTGCTTTATATTGCTTTCCTCAGTCTCAGAATGATAAAGAGGGCAAGGGGGAAAGATTTCAAAGTAGGCATCTCAGGTTCAGCTTCACAATGTGATTTTTGTGAAATCAAGGCAGCAACATCATTTTGAGCCATCTTAGGATCTGGCCACAAAGTGTGCTTTCATACAAGGGGAGCAGATTGGGTTAGCTGACAGCAGTAGGTGATGTTTCCATCAGAAACAGGAATGGCACATCAAGGATAGCTATATGAGAAAAAAGTAACAAAAAATATTTCACATCAGTTGTTAAGAGCAGTTTTTTAAAGCCACCATATCCATTTAGTGTTCAAATATGTTTCAGTAGAGGTAAGCAGCAGTGAGTCTGACTATGTTCTTGCTTTGGGATGCTGTTGGCATGCTGTTCATGGGGTTAGCAAATGTTACCTTCAGTAAAACACACACAACAAATCAGTATATTCTTTCGGCAATACATTTCCACTTTTGCTTTGAGGGTAGGAAGAGTGGATTTCCAGTGCAGTAATTATGTGGCTTTTGAAATATTTCAATAATTTCATAAGATTTATATTTCACACTATTCTTACAAATGATTTAAACAGAGAGCATAGCTGTTAGTGAAAGAAAAGCCACCTTGTATGACCAGAAATTATAATGAATATAACTTTTTACTTAAAATTGTGTAATTTTGAGGAGTCTTTTCTGCATTGCAGTTTTGCATGATTAAGTTTGAAAAGATATTTTTCAGTCTAGCATTAACAAATATCTGCTAAAAAGGAGAAGGGAAGCTGAGAATTCATTCAGAGAACATTTAGAGAGTGCAAGGCTCCAAACACTTTTGTTTTGCCATACTCTGCAGTTAACTGGAAACCTCACAAAAATAGCATATTTGGAACTTTTAGTACTGAAATGAGCAAGCAGTCTTGCCTTTTGATGTGCATTCAAACTTATTTCACAACACGTCCCATTCAACAGTAACAAAATAAAAAATAATACCATTTCTAATGTACAATAGGTCAATGTTCAGTTCCTTTTATAATTACTTGAATTCTGAAATCAGCCTTTAAAAACCTTTAAAACAGGAAGTGCTGTAAAGCCACCGTAAATAGAACCAAAAGCAGCCTAGCAGAAACAAGTGATGGAGTTGTGCTTTCCAGCATTTCCATTTCAATTCAGGTACAACAAACATTGTGCATTCAGTAGACAGTACAGAAAAGGAGCTGGAAGAGTGATATTAGGGTAAGCACAAACTACTCAACAGTTTTCAGCAAATATTCACTAAATAAAAGCATATTAATTAACAAATGATGACTGATTCTAGTGGGATTAGCGAAGTGAAACTCCTGTTTATTTTAAATGAGAGTTCTGGGTGAATATGGAATTAAAAATTACTACTAGTTAAGTCATTATTAGGAGCACTAATTATAAGCTGTATTGTACAGAGCAAGTCTTTCAAGAGCAATGGTCCTAATGTGGAAAGGAACGTACAAGTTAAAAATAAGCAAGGTTAGAACTTCCTAGAAAAATGATTGTCATACTATGTATCTTTGTGAAATTTGTCTGCCTTCAAAAATATTTTTTTAGTTGAAACTAAGACTATTCAATAATGAAAACAGTATTTTAAAGTCTTCAGCATGTTCCCACAAAACTTTCAAAATGAAAACATGTCACAGTGTTTGTACCTCAACAAAGTGGTGGGCTGTGAATATTAAATCTAAGATTTTGTAAGTGAGTTTATTATTATTAACAAATTTATTTCACTATCAAGTGAGTTAATTAGTATTTATCACCATAATCGGTAGGCCATGTTACAGAAAGAAGGCAAATGGTAGTCTTTTTGGTCTGTCTTAAGAAGATGAGAGATAGGACTGTAATTCTGTCATGCATGCAAAATAAAGTAAAAACAGATTAGCCTGATTTTCATCACACAGTTAAATTCAGTAATATTCATTTGCCAGTATAGTTACCTACCAGCAGTGGCTGGATATATAACAGTTTGATCACCTCTACATAACAGCATCTCCCCAGAGCCACGTACCTGAACACAACAGGGCAAACAAGAAAAGACTAGCACAAATCTGGCCATGAATTTTATATGTAGCTGTTTGTGTATATCCAATTGGTTTGAGGGAGAGAAAGGAGAAGTGGTTCGTAAGGGTATTTCCTTAACTCTGGCTGGAATTTCAGAGAAGAAGAAATGCTACAGCACTTTTAAGGAAGTACTTCCTATTTGTGTTTTAAATGCAATATTAACTGAAGAATAGATGCTGAAGGAAATCAATAACATAACTATATGGCCATGTTAGCAGTTTCCTACAATATTTTTTTTTGTCTGTCGTCACTCTTGCCATGCAAATGGCCACAAAGCACAAAGGAGGAATTCTTCTTGTTACAGTCTTTTATTATTATAATCTATAGTGAGCTAGCTTCAAAATCAAACACTAGGGTTACTCTCAACCCAGTTCACAGTCCCAGTTTATTCAGCACTGTTTCAAAGTTGTTTAACAGCAGAATTTACTGAGACTTTCTCATGCCCATCATCTTTTCCTTAGCTGTATGCAGAGCATATATTTAAGACAGTTATACTTTGGTAACATCCTTTTTTTGCTCAGTCAAGTCCAGACTTTATCATTATGTTGGTAGCTTTCAGTACGATCCCACTGAATTAATGGATGTATAAATGCTTGCCAAAGTGGGGAAGGCTTTCTTACAGAAAACTGACAGAAAGAACAGCATAGGTTAAAAGTGGCATCAGAATGTAGCTGTGCTGGTCTCTGAGCTGTTCATTTGACTTGTCCCAACTGCTTTGACCACAGCTGCATGAGTGTCCAGCTCACTGCTACAGTCAGATGCTCTCTAAAATGGGCAATAATATTCTTTGCTAAAGATTATGAAATCTCACTACTGGAAATGAAGAATTCCTGCTGTCCCTCCTCACAGCTGGATTTCCAACAGAAGAATTTAGGTTATACATTAATCCATGAGTCTCCAGCCTCTACTAAATTGAACCTGCAGTTTCAGTTCCTGAAGCAAGATTTACATGTCAGCTACTGAAATTTCATTTTCACTTCCAAAGGTATACTTTACATTATTATAGATTTACTCTCCTCAAAAACATTTATACTGCAGTTGAGCTGAAATTTACATTTGATAAGGTAAGTAAAAATGTCCTTTTCAGTTATATTACCAACCCCCTTTACACATTCATGAAGGTTTCTTTAAAGCTTGAATAAGAAACTAAGCATAGGAGAATCAATGGAGAATATCCAAGCCACCTGAGGTCTGCAGATGGCATTGTCCTCCCATTTGCTACAAAGTTTTGAAGTAATGTTCAGAGTAGTTGGGAGAGCAGGAAATACCTGCTCAAGATGAATAGGTGGAAAACAGGAGCTAGCTTTAATATGATTATGAAAGAGGAAAACACTATGATTAAGAAAAATTAGAAAAGTTAGATAAAATGGCTAATTAGGCTGATCATGTAAGTAGAAAAAATAGAGCTCAATAAAAAGCTGTCAAAAGACTAAGCATTGCAAAGAACATGAAGTTCAGTTTCTACTTAGAAGGTATTTTGAGTATCCCTCTATTCCTAGCCACAATACATGAAAGAAAAACCAAAGAACTTCCCCAAGAAAACAGGTAGAAAAAAGCTGTGAAGGAAAAGAAAGGTGAGTCTGTCATTATAAGGAAAACTAAACAGCCTTAAAAAATGAAAACCAAGATAGGGCAATTAGATTAGCTGAATAGACAAAACAATAGCAACCAAACAATGCTGGAACATAATAATAAGCAAAAAATTTAGACTATATTCCAGTTTTCTAGAGGATAGTTTACTTAGACAACAAATCTAAAACTGGCCCTGGCAGTAAGCAGTGCAAAGTAGCACTGGCATAATAAACATAAACATGTAAATGTCCTGGGTGTTTATATAGAAGAAATGTTTACTTATTAAACAAAACAAAGGAATAGAATGTGCTCAACATTAAAACAAGCTTGGATGCAGAAAATCCTGGTTAGCTCACTTTCTGTATTTGCAAAGAACAAAGGGTCCTGGATGTTACACCTGAAGCTGAATAGGAGTACGTCAGCCAGGAAATCCTTTGCCCATATGGGCTGGGAATCATACAAAAGACTACCAGCAAAACCAGAATTAGCAATACTCCCAGCAGGGGTTTTGATCATATAATAGATCCAAAGTAGATCTGGTTGTTTCATTGCTAACGTTTTCTTCAAGACAGTAAATTCTGAACCACACAGTGAATAGGCAGGCAAATAACTTAAAACTTTAACTGTTTCACTGAAGCAAAACCCAGTCTATCATCCCTTATAGACAAGAAGGCAATACCAGCAGTACAGTTTCAACATTTCAAGGATGCATACAGATAACTATCTGGAACAGATTTTATGTCAAAATGTGCAAAGGGTGTATCCACTGTGCAAAATCTGCCATGGATAGGAGAGAAAAGGTGTGTCATGGAAGAGCAGCCATGGGCAGCATCTGATTTTGATTATTAACCATGCTTCAAATACTGAGAAGTGAAGGACCAGGGATTTCTTTTGGTTTCAGTATTCAGAGGATTCAGTAAAAGCTACAGAAAACTCCTTAGTAAGCATTTATTTTCTCAATCCCAGTATACAGATCTCAATTTCAGTGTATATACTGTGTAATAGTTCAGGATTTAGAAGATATTTTAGAACAAGAGATGAATGGGGATATTAGTTTCCTAAACCTACCTTTAAAGCTCACCATCTGGGAGGTCTGATAAAAGACACTTCTGGACAATCACTTGATTCCTTGCAATTTTCTGTTCCCCTAGAACTTTTTATGGTTGCATAGTTTTTGATTCCAGAGTTAAACAATTTTTATTTAACCTACTAATTTCCAAATCCCAAATTTTACTTTCATTAAGTAGGAGCTTACTTTGTATCTACTTACTTCTGTCTCATGGCGGGGGGGGCAGGCGGGCAGGGTGAAATTGGGAGGACTGTTTCGTTTTGTTTAATCTCTGCTTATTGATACAAGAATGTCTTTATCTTTGCTAATGCCCTTCTAGGCCCTGATCCTGAAACTACCTATCGTTTTCTCATTTTATCTTATGAAGGTCTTTCAGTGATTTCAGGGAAATATTTACATGGACAGTTGCTTTTAGGACTGAAGCTTAAAGCAGTACTTGTCAAGGGCATCCTGCAATGAAAAAAGTCCTTAAGAAGTGAACCACAGTTTGGTTGTGAGACAAAGAAGTAATATTTTATGCCT
>JAOEHX010010310.1:19438-35545 GCA_025448015.1 Bolborhynchus lineola | reverse complement strand
TACTGAGAATTGATAATAAAATTTTCACTAGCCTAAGGATATGTATGTCTTGGAAGAAACAAGATGACAAGCTGGTATTTCTTGGTTTAACATTCTTTAATCACCAGACCATGTTGTGGCTCCACTACACTGGGTTCTTCCTGAATGCAGCAAAACAGTCATGACATTCATAGGAAAATTACTCTTTCCACACAGCTTGCCAGCAATTTAAATTACAGTGGACTGGCACTCAGTTGTGTGTATTCAATTCCTACCATTGCTGCATTTTTCCTGTATGGCCTGGAGAAAAGTATTTAATCTATTTTTCTTGATAAATGTGAATAATATTTATTTATCAATATTATTCTATATTTTTTATTCTGGAAAATCTTTGAGGAAAGGATTATTTCAGTCTCATTAGGACAATGGCACTACCTTTTCATTGAGACCTTTGTTGAAACAACTCTTCTTCTATAGCTACTGCTACTGCCAGTAATCATCATTTTTATCATCCCTTACTTATTCCCAGTAAAAAACAGACTGCACAATTTTACCTTTCCAGATAAGCAACACAGTTTTGAAGCTAAATGTAAAAAATCAGTCTTTTCTCTGGTATGATAACCAATTAATCCCTGTTAGCAGACTGGTAGTTTATGGACAAGACTAAACATACGAGTATTTTCTTACCATTCTAAGATTTATTGTCCCAGAGTTCCTATAACTGCTTGTTAGAAAATGAATTGTTGCATCAAAAGAATATTCACTGCAGCCTAGGTGTTTGGTTTTTTTTAAACTAGTGAAGTATGTTTGCTCTAATATATTTACAATGAGAACACATGTGCAGGCTAATTTTTTATCTATAAGAGCTTAACAAGAATATAAAGAAGTCTGGCTATACCTTCTCATTTTGTCCTTTTATTGATTGAACTTGATGTTTCTACCCTTAACTAGAAATATCTTGTCTGCTCATGTTTATGCAAAACAGAATTTTTGGAAGAGAAGAAAAAGAAGAGGTACTGTAACATCAGAAGGAAACATCAAAGACTAGTGGCAACATCTTAAGGCTTTTATCAAAGTAGTGAGGGAATGCATTAAAGCAACAATATATGTAGCTTACAAATGATGAGACTATCAAATTCAACAGTATATCTGATGAACATAGAGGACACATTTTTACATGAGCTCTTTATTTTAAAAGAAAGACTGAAACAGCAGGCTTGCTTTCACAACTATGAGAGAAATATTAAAAAACTTCAAAATTCAGACTCAGGTCTTTAGGTTGTGTCAGTCAATGCAGCTGCACTGGAGTCAAAGCCGCCAAGCCCACTTACAGCTGATGACAAGTTACATTTTTATATTTTTTAAATTCAGTGTCTTCAGCACCAAAAAGTTATATATGTATTTTGGGTTTTCATTTCCCTCCACTTTTCTACCTATATGAAAGTTGAAAAACAGAGTACTGGACTCTGGCCTAATGAATAAGAAGTGTAGATAGTTTGAGTAGTTCAGAAAAATATCTGCTATGAAGTGGTGAACACTGTCCACAAAATATCTTTCTGAAAAAATATTTCAAGAACCTCTAAGTTGACTTCACTTATTAGGAAAATGTTATTAGTTGTTTCCTATTTAACCCCAGAAGTTACATTCAAAAAGCTTTGCTTATACAATTAGCAGAACAGCTACCATGCGAAAAAGTCCACAGCTGAATGAATTATACACAGCCTTACCTTGACCCTGACCCTACCCCCTGTGTGGAGCGCAGCTGCCTGTTCTGTTCAAATTTATGGCTTTTGCAGCCTGCCATAGGAAAAACTACAGATTATGAATCAACCAGAGGAAGACATGGCTCCTCTCCCAGTCCCAGCTAACCCCAGACCCAGAAAATGGGACTTATGATCCCAGCAAGTCTACCAACTGCTCCCAGTATTCCACTGGTGCTCACTATCATTAATGTGCAAAAGGCTTCTTATGCTGGAGAATAGGAAATATTCACCAGTTTTACAACTAAAATAATTGGGATTTCCTATAAAGTGAGTTCAGATAGAGCTGGGATTAAAATTTAGGCCTGTGTATATTTTAAAATGTATGTGCATATATATTTAAAAAACCTAGTCTCAGCCACAGTGTCACACAGAACTCAGATGTAACCCTGCCCCTTATAGCAGCAAGACAATGTACAGATAGGAACAATTAATATCCGTAATAGGAGATCTGGTCATTTAATTCCTGCAAAGAGGATGTGTAAAAAATGTTCTGGGCCTAGATCATGCAAGTTATTCCTGCTGGATCATTATTACAGCAGTTGCATTTTCTGGAGCCACTAAACCATGTTCAAGGACAAGGAAGAGAGAACAAATATTCACTATTACTATGCTCCTTCTGCACATCTGCTTCACCCCTCGGTGACGCACTCTGTGTTGCCCTGTATAGGGTGATGTAGGGGTGCAAAACTTTCTATCTGCAGCTCTTACAACTATGTTGCTCTGCAGGCTCTATGTTCAAAGGCAGCTGCTAATTCATGTGAAAGTGAAAAGCAATGGATAAAAATTAGCACTGGAACTTGGAAATAATGGACAGAAACACAAGCCTCAACAGTTTTATTGCAAGGCACAGAATTTAGGGAAAAATGTGATGATCATCTTTACTGTGTCATTTTTATTTGCTTTTGAATAGAAGCACTCTCTTTTTCATTATAGAATGTGACAGAAGTTAGGGTGTATTTGAGACTGACAACAGTGCTTGTATGGCCAGAGAGCAGAAGACTCAGGTCAGGAGGTCAAAATTCAGAAAGTAGTTATTATTCATGAAAGCATAACTCTGAAGCTCATGTGAAAACCAAGACATATGCCTATATGCTTCAGGTCCCCAGACTGATTAATGCTCACTGTAGTGACATTTATGGATTTTTCTTCCTAATAGCTCTTCTATGAGCCAAACACACGATGATTTTTGCACATCCTAACTCTCTCATCATAAGCTCTCCACCCATTTACACTAAAATATGTCACCAGGCCAAAGCTGTCCTTTAAACCTTACTGTTATTTATTTATTGCATTATAGCAGCACAAAGTAGTAGTAGAGCACAAGCAAGGAATGAAATGGGGTTCCATCCCACAATCACCACTTATAACTACCTCCTTTCATCTTGGCAGCCCAGCACCTGCAACCTGCTTGATACATGAAGCTGCACTGCCTGAACACTCAATAGCCATGCCATTTGTAAAAACCTGTGGTATACCAGAAACCCCTCACACTTATAGGTTTCACAAGCTGAGAACAAAATTTCAGGCTCTGCCCCACTTTGCAAGTTGCTCAGAAGGCACAATCAGCCAATATTTATAATCACCTGCTTTACAGTGTGGCAGATTTCTCACTTTTTGGACATGACTGGAAATTTTTGAGCTCCTGGAGTGCAACTCTGATTTTGGAAAAAACTCTGAAAGTCTAGTTTCTGGAGTACTGGTAAAAATCCAATATATATAAACACCTCTTTGTTAAAACTGAGTCAAAAGGACTGAGAAATTTGACAAACACCCATTTCTGTCTATCTGTTGAAGTGCTTGATTAGGATCTCACAGATTCCTGAAAGAAGAATTAATAAATGCAGCTCTGAACTAACAAGAAAGGGAGCAGGAATGAGGGACTGGGGATCCATATTCAGTGCCTGTTGATTACGTTGTTATATGGTCCCCTGTGCTCATGGGAAGCCATGTTTTAGAAACATTTATGGCGATATCCAGCAGAGAGCATGATACTCTGTAGGGTTACTCATATACCTGCAACAGCTAATGAAATAATGTCAACATTTTATGAATATTTAGAATCTTTTGATAATAAAAAAGAAGGTATTATAATAGCCAGCATTATGTAGGCTGTCACCAACTGTGCAACTTTTCAAAGGATAAAAGTAATTTTGTGTGTGAATTGTTTTGCTCATGAAAGTGAAACAGCTGTGGGAAGAGCGCAGGCAGATACAGCAAACACTTGCTCACCACCTAAGACACCAGTTATTCAATTACCAGGGCTTACCTCTACAACCTTATGCAGCATTTGCACAATAGGACTACATGGCTAAAGGACTAGTTAATATATGCAGCCAATTTTTCAAAAATGCAGCACATTTGTACGCCTGAATCTCTCATTGTAGGAATTCTGGAACAGCAGCAGTCAGCAAGATCAAAAACAACAGAAAAAAATAGTGTTGTTCATCTATGGGCTAGTTTAGATCCAGAATGTTATGTAAAGTTTTACATTGCCACAAGTATATCAACAGCGATAGGTTTTTCTAAAAGTATCTAGCAGGTATGGTAAACATATAAAGGCACAGCGATTCCTAATTCAGTGTGGACTTGAGTTGCTGTGCTACTGTATTACTTAAACTTATTAGCTTCAACATGTATTTTTTATATCCTGAAATTGCAAAGTGATGAAAATCAGTGTGATGATTACTGATATTCCTACATCAGCTTTCTCCTCAAACTGAGACAAAAGTCTGCTTTCTTTGTGTGCTTTAAATTATGAGCTTGGTTCCCTGCTCACTCTCACTTTTTCGCCATTGTGAATATCTGTTTAAACTCTGTCTCATTATTAAATATATATATAAACATCTCTAATCAGAATTTGGTTTGGTCATTTAATCTTGAGCTCCTATGCTTTTTGGACAAAACAAGCTTAGTTTAGGCAACTTAAGCTAACATGACAATGAGAAAAAGTAGTTGTTGTGGTTTAGGCCGTAAATCAGCCACACAGTTTGCTACATGGAGAATCAAAAGAATGCAACTCCCACAGGTTGAGATAAGAACAGTTTAGTAACTAAGGTATAACACAAATCACTACTGCTATCACCAATAATAATAATAGCAAGAGAAATACAAAGGAAGAGAACCTATATACTTGCCTCAAACTGTGTCAGTTTTCAGGTTTTCAGGTATTCAGGAAAGGGAAGGGAAGTTACATGATTGTGAGAACAACCATACAGACAATCCAAA
Organism: Bolborhynchus lineola; assembly: GCA_025448015.1. Taxonomy (NCBI): domain Eukaryota; kingdom Metazoa; phylum Chordata; class Aves; order Psittaciformes; family Psittacidae; genus Bolborhynchus; species Bolborhynchus lineola. Next base: position 30,578 of record JAOEHX010010310.1, on the reverse strand, counting down.
TAACAATGGGATTCACTGAGCTGAAAGTTGGTGACTGGCAACTTCGAACTGAAAGTTAGTGATGGTGAAATAGAAAGTTCCGAATAGGAGCTCTCTGAATGTATTTTACTTCAGTGTTCCATAACATTCAGTTATGAATAATCCTCACTTGCACAAGGTCTACACATCTGTAGTGATGAATCCCACAGGCATACAAAGTTATGTTCAAAAATCTTTAATAACAATGTTTATACAATATTTTTAATTTCCTTGACAAATTTCCTTGCACCTGTTTGATGAAAAGGAGCAAATAAGCAACGGTACTCCCAGCCTTTCAGTAGCTGCTGAATATGTATGTCTTTGAAGCTATCTTATTTAATTTCATTTAATAAAGTTTTTGATATTTTCTGAATATGAAATCTTGATTGTCCTCATTGTCACACACTTTTGTCACAGCTCCCTAATATACATACGTAATATAATTTCTCCTCATCTAAAATTTAAAATAAAATCCAATTGAAATTGTATGAATTCAGAAATAACAATGTGGAAAAAATTATGAAGTTAATACAGCTAATATGAAAGAAGAACTTTAAAATTGAAGTCCCGTAAAAATACTGAGAGAAAAATGTTTGTGCATAAAAATAGTCAAATTTAACAATATTCAAACAAACAAAAAACCAATTGTTCCAATTATTTTCTGGTATAAATAATTATGATAATCCCAAAAATTGAATTTATAAGAATTAAGTTTTATCATTATGTATGAGGTTACATTATTAGATGTAACAGGGAACCTACAGTTTGCATCTGACCCTGTCAGATTCTTTTTAACTTTTTTATCATTTAAATGTGATTTGAAGGAGAGGGAGATCCTCCTTTCTGTTACTGTGTTAAAGTCCATTTTTAACAGTCTCAGCATTTTGCAGAATTAACAGGAGCCAGGAGCATTAAAGTAAATATAAATATTATTAAGTTTTTTTAAAAAGTAGGAGTATTTTAACTTGCTATCATGTTAGTAACTATGAAGATAAACTAAAATTCCTGTTGCTCTTTACAATTGGTTGACATCTTTTTTCAAGAGCTTCATTAGAAAGCACAGAAGCTGCAGATCTAATCAAACGTCTGTAGGCACTAAGGCAACACATGCATTCCCTTTACCTGTGGAAGCCACAGGCATTTCCAACATTATTTACTCCTCAAGGAAGAGGAGTAAAGATACTGGATAAAAACACTTGAAGAGTCAGTATTTAGGTTCCATTTTTTCTCAGGGTTCTTTTAAGAAAGAGTAACTTACTTTCCAGCTGCTGAACAGCTCATGGGTGCTCTGAGTAGCAGCCCCACCACCACCCACTCTGGGAGAGAGCAAAAAAAACCACAGGGGCATTTGGCACACATGTGGCAAAGCCATTTCCAGTTGCCTGCAGCTCCCTAAATAAATAGACTGGAACAGCTTCTCTTGCTGTAGCACAAGCCTCACAGCTATCACCGCTCACATCAAGGCACCCCTTTTTTGAACAGGGTCTCAAGCACCCAGATACCAGCAGCAGGAATTATGTTACCCTAAAGATCCTGGAACATTTATGAAAGCAGAACTTGAAAATTCCCTATGCTGAAATGGTAAAGCTTTGTTTCATCATCATTAAATGTATTAATGCCAATAAGCTACAAATGCAGTCAATTATATGATTTTGGATTTCTCTCAGATAACTAAGGTAAACAACAATCCTTATCTTTGTATGCTACTCACAGTGGCTGAGATCATGACTTGCTGTAACTCATTTCATTAAATCCTGAGATATAGTAGCTAAGTATGTGGATCTCTTTAATTAAAGTTTATATTATATCATAATTTATACAGCAAAAATTTGAGCTGTCTTTACCAAAGTTCTGCAAGAAAAATAGCTTAATATTAGCAATTAAAACTGAACAGAGGCTACCCTTAGTCTGAGTTGACAGTGGATTCTAAGAAAAAGTAGTCTGAGTCATGCCATTATTGCTCAAAGTCATTATATTTCACAGCCCTATTTTTAGACTTTTTTTTAAATAGATGTCAAGGCCAGAGACTGAAGAGTAGAGAAAGTTAAAATGAAAAAGAGCATTCATGTTTTTCATTAGAAAACTCACATTAGAACAGAGAGGGAAAATTACTTGATTCACAGGTTAAATTTTGTTTAAGTAAACATCTGGAATACTGATGTTTCTAAATTTTATCAGCATCTTTCTTTCATTTCATTCTGCAAATAATTCCTAATTCTTATCTTTTGAGTCTGCCACATCTCAGCCATATTTCAATTGTTTAGTGAACTGCCTGATTTTGAAACTATTTTAACTTTTTTTTTCCTCTTTCCCTCCTTTTTTCCCAGTGTGGGACACATCTAGTGTTGAAGACTGTTAATATGGTCCACTGACACCTTTTGTTTACATTCACATAACACCTATGATGCAGCTAAAGCAATTGCACTTCTGAAAAAAACTAGACAATACACTTACCAGGTATATTTATTACATTTAGGCAATAGAAATTTAGGAAATAAAAACTGAAAAATTATCCAAAAGTTATTTCCATATTTCCAACCCATAACGCATACGCTGCAAATTGTGAATTTCCACTTGCAGCATTGTCATCATCAATTAATATATTAATCAATAAAAATAAATTTTCCCCTTGTTTATTTGGCCATTTTCAAATCAGTAGAAGTGAGAGCAGCTGCAGTAAAGTCCATTGCTGAACTGTTCTGCAATGGAACTGTGTTTGGCCCACTGCATCCATTAAACAGGCTCTGAAACTGGCTGTAAAACAGCACTTTTTTTGAGGGTCTGATTATCTTGCAGCACTTCCTTTTTCAGATTAGGCTGTAAAGTGTGAGAAGTCTCCTCTCACCCTTCCTTCTCTGCTTCCCCACCCCACCCTCAGGCTTTCGGTTGTTGCTTAAGTCTCTGACTTAACCAGGAAGTTCAGAGGAGCATGACAAAATTACTAATATACACTAGATTAAAATAGATCCAAGATGTATGGTGAAGAACTCTGTCCTGGGACAGCAAAGGTGTATTCCCATGTAATGATCAAGGGACTAGGTTGTTTTGGCTGATTCCTGCTACCTCTCTGCTGCCCTTTTGCCTGCCTGTCTCAAATAAATGATAAATTCTTCAAGGCAAGCCCTATTTCTTGCCACGCATTTTTGCCTGTCAGAATTCATCTTGCCCAAGTTTATACACTTCAAAGTTTGACATCTCTACCTGAGAAATCTCCAGGATGTGATTTGTTTGACTAGCCACAGACTAACTAGTTGAGAACTTCACGTAGGTCTGTAGAGTTCTTTCCTCTGCTCCATTTGTTACAAAGATAAGCTGGCATTCTTAACCCAGTCTAAGAAATACAGCTTCTCAACAGAGACATGAGAGCTGATGAAATCTCTCTAATGCAGCCTGTGTTGCCATTTAGATGTTTAATGCAAGCCTAAAGTAAATTTTTTTCTGAATTTGGTTGGATTTGGTTTAGTTGAGCAGATTTACTTTTGATTTCAAAGTCATTATTCATTAAACACCCAAACAGGGAAAAACTTTTTTCAGCTGCAATATCTCATTTCATCCCCTGAAGCCTTTGCAGCACATCCAGCCATGCAGGGAGATGAAGAAGAGTATTCCATTTATGCATTTATGTTCAGGTGGGCAGCTGAACACCCTCTGAAGTAGGGAGGCTGTGAAACATTGCACGGAACTTAGGAAAAAAAGTATCGCCTATAACAAATGTAGCCTGAGACTTGAGAAGCAACTTCTCCTTAGCCTACACTTATTTTTTTCCTGAAAGAAACATCAAACACACTTATGTGGTCTCTGCTGAGACAAAAAGTTAGTAGAACTCAGTGGGTACAGCCACTTGATCAGAAGGTTATTTTGTGCTTGGCTGTGCCTGATTTTGCAAGTGCTTCTTTACTGAACCACGGTATGATTATTGCTTGTAAGAAAGAATTTGTTCAGTTCCCAGCTTTGTGCTGCTCCCCTTGCTTGCACGGCTCAGCAGAATCTGTCCCATTAGAACAAGGCCAGTTACATGCAGATGTGACCACAACAGTACCCAGCACAGATTACCTATCTTCTACATGGGCAACATACTGGTACAATCTCAAGAAACCTCAAAAAATAACAGAATGACTGAAACAAATTCTGGTCCTCTGACCACTGGCTCACCACTTACTGCTTCAGGGTGGTTTTGCAGCACTTGAATAAGGCAATACTTCGATGCCTATGTGCGAAAGGATCCTCAGAGACGTTCCCTTTCTCATTTGGTGCAGGGGAAACAACTGCTAGAGAAAATTTAGTCTTGTGCAGTGGCAGTACAACTCTATAAAGGTTAAGCAACTTAGAGTAGTGGATTAAAACACAACACACCTGGGCAAATCAGAGCCCAAAGATAACCTTGCTTTTCACTGACTTCATTTAGAAACTTCCAATTTGCATTTTCTTAAATACATTTGCATTTACAATTATTTACACCCTGACGTCTGCTTTCATCCAACAAAACCAGTTACCCTGGAGTGGAGCACATAAGTGCATCTCTAGTGAGCAGGTGTTATTTCCCAAGACTGATGATCACATTTGTCTTCTCCCACTTAGCAAAAATTTTGGAAACTATTGAGGCTGGAGAGCATTTAGTAGGTTTTCAAACCTACCTTTGTTACCATTTTCACTTTTTTTTTGCTGTTTCAGGTGTATGGTGGTTCCAGAATACAAGTTTTGGATGAAACTGGGGAGTTGTGTCCTGATTATGTCCAAAACAGGTGGGTTGATGGTGCTATGTTAGATCTTGCTTCTGCACAATGACAACTGGCTTAGTCCAGATGTCAAACTGTCAGAATGACCTAGAAAAGATGAGCTAACTACAAGCAGCTTTATAATACATTCTGTGATATATAAGTATGGCTTTTTTTTCATTAACCTTGATTTAAAATTAGGCATCTAAATTAGTACTCAGTCCTGTCAGTTGCCACGGTAGTACTAGAATACCTTTGTGTATTGCTCTCCAAAAGTCAGTTTCTTCCCTCAGCACTACAGGAAGCATATTGACTTTGATGTGAAATTACACATTCAGGGTATTCTTGTGAGAACCATGAAAGTGACTCAAGAATGCCAGTCCCCACTGATGTTATTATAGACTATGCTTTTAAATCACTTTCAGGCTTTGAAATTTTATCTACATCTTGGTCATTCAGATTTGAGAGATTTTTCATGACTGTGGAGGCAAAAAGACCAAGTATGATTATATTCTTTAGATACCAAATAGTAATTATAGGTTTGGGGGACAGAAGGACGTTATTGTTTTTTTTTCCTTAGATCTGTTGGGTTTATTTTCCTTTTCCCTGGGGACAAATTGTCTACATCAATCAATTTTTTTTCTTGTGGAGAGTTTAATTGTGAATGAATATAGATGCCTATACATGGACATAACATCTGTACATGCACAATTGCTAAAGTCCCCATAGTTCTTTACATAATTTAATAGTTAAATATAAAATGGATGAAGAGAAGGCATAAGCCACATAACTGACAAATGTGTGATGTAAATATTATTTGAATACAGTCTTGCTCTGAATTTGTCAGCAAAACTTCCACTGAAATCAACAGAAGCTTTGTGTGAATAAGCAGTAAAGAACATGTACTGTTCTATGTAGTGCAACAGATTTAATTTATATAACAGGGAAATGAAATCATCTTATCTCCTCAGAAAGCAGTTTATTAAGTTAATGGTCTAACTTTAACCCGGTTAGCTATGCTGCAATGCTATGGCTATATAAGTACAATAGTTTAACTGTAATGCAGTCCAAATCTGGATGGCGTTGAAAATATCCTTTTAATCAACTAGTTCCTGCCACAAAAGTACTCTGCAAATTCAATGGCAGTTAAAGCACCAGCATTAAAATCAGTTCTTAGTGACTACACAATTAAGCCCTGTTGTGCAGTTGCTGCTCTCACACACCTCTGCTGGGAAGAGGAGTCCTGCCCTCCAAGCAGGGATGAGCATTCAGGCTCTCCCCAGAGCTGCCACCACCACTGCAAGGCCCTGAACCCTCTGTTGTCCCTGAAGCCAGGTTAGACCCTGACACCTAGCTGTCCCCACTACTATGGAGCAGAATAATCCCTGGAGGCAGTCCTTGCCTGTCCTTGTACTTACCCTCGCTCCTTACTCATACTGAGGGTGGCAGACATGACTGGCTGGCTGGAGATCAGTAACAGTGAAGGAAGCAGGCACCCAGGGTTTTCACAGATCCTGCTTTCCTTCCCATGAAGGGTGGGGACAAGGTTCTCTCCTCTTAAGGAACTACTAGAGATGTGGTTCTATATTTGACTTTTGATTGGCTGTTAAAGACAACTGCTCAGGGCAAAGTTTGTGTAACTTCACTTTCACAAGTGAAACCTGTTTTTCGGTAGTGAGGTGGAAATTTGAGCTATTACTTTAACAGCTTTAAAATTCTCTGAAATATATGAGAAAATCTGCCCCAAAAGCTATAGCATAATAAGATTCTGTGTACTGAGACAAAATTAATACAAGATGAGATGACACTTTCATCACAGCAGGGAGACTCGAGAAAAGAAGCCCTGAATATGGATCAAGGTTTAGGGTATTTAAAAGGGCAACTCAGGTGTACATGGTGTTGAAGACATGTTTATCTTACACTGAGATTAAAAAGTTCTGTAATCAGGATAGGCTTTTGTAATGCAATGGTTTCCTCCAAATTATGAATAACTTAAAATCGCACTAAGTCCCCTAAGCCTTTTTTAATTTCTTAAAGTGGTGCCTATATGTTAAAGCCTTCAGGGAGGTAATTTTGTCTCTTTTAAGCCTGGGTTTTATAACTGTTGCAAGTGCTATGGGCCTATTTGAATCTTCAAATCAAATGTTTTCAAAGGTGGGAGTTACATCCCTGAGTCCTGTTTGGGAAACACCTTTTTTCTCTCATTTTCTGTGTAAGGTCAGAGTAAAAGGTTCATCTAACCCTTCCTGGGAGGCAAGAATTAGGATCCACAAGTAATGACAGATAAACTACAACTAGCATGGTATTTTCCTGTTTTAATTATTCTTCACTTGAAAGAAGCTAAAATATTTGTGCATTGCACAAAATCAAAACCAAAGGGGGCTGAGGTTTGAAAAGCAGCCCATAATTTTTAGTAATAATACTGAAAAAAGATTTAATAGTGCCTCTGATCTCACTAAGCAGGAAAGAGGTCCAGTATGTCAAAATGTTACACAGGGACAGAAAGCATCAGACAGAGATAAAATACTTGGACTTTGTCCACCACAGATGCTGAAACAGAGTTGCTTTCTCTTAAAGCTGCTGAAGAAGTCATTGCTATTACAGCATTGCAAAACTTAAAAAAATATAAAGGGACAGCCCAGTTTACCACAGGACACTCGGAAAGCTGAGGCGGATTCAGGGCTCCACAAACAAGATAATGTTCACAGAAATTGGGGGGCTTGGGGGAAGTGTTCGTCAGAAAATCTATTTGGACCTCCAGCCAGAGAAAATTCTAGCAAGTGATCTGAAAACTTCATGGAGGTCAGGATGGCCAAGGGGATGGAAATTGAAAGCTTGGCCTTAGGGGAGAGGTGGACTAGTCACATTCTTCTTGGCTGCTCAGTGACATGTTAGCAGATAAAATATCTAGTACATTCTCCTGGAGTGTTCCTTGTTGTTTCTAGCTTCCACCTCACCGAATTCCATCAGAAATAGCTGATCAGAGCTATTTGTTCAGCATCCCTGTGTCCTCCAGCATCCTGCCACCCATTTCCCTATGTTCCAAAGGTAATTCCTTATTCTTTTTTCTTAAGAAATTCACTTTCTCCAAAGTACTAACATTGATAGCAGAGGTTAGCTCCCCCCCAAAGCTACGGACATTTGCTTTTTTCATTGTTAGAAAAATCATTACATTCAAAAGTCATTATTGTTAATATTTCCATGCTACATAAACCTTTCACCTAAGAATCTCAAAAGGCTTTGCCCTTGTAAATATCATCATCTTTGAGAGGTCTGGTAATAAAGTTAGTATATGACACACTTTAGGAATAAAACTCAGAAACACAGATTGAACTCCTTCAATCTGATTCTTACTACTCTATGCTTTTCCTTTTCTGGTAACTAAAAATTTTAGAAATATATGATTTTCTTTCCCAATCCCAATTAGGCCACATTTTACTGATAGTCCTGATAAGGCAGTGTTCAGTGGATAACAGGCCAAGTGAAACCACACCAAATGAAGACAAAAATTTATGTCTAAAAGGAGTCTGGGTTTTGCTAAGTTTACAGCCTTTGAGATATTCAAGCACATAATATTAGCCAAATGAAGACCCTATGCTTTACAAAGTGTATGGTATTTAGTCAAAGACACCTAAGGGTACCCTGAAATGCCTTTTTTTCAGGTAACAGTGATCTGAATGGAAGCTCAGCACTTCCCTGACTGCACGCCAGCATGGATGCAACCCCTTGCTGCCTTCCTATGGGAACACTAGGCAGGGAGACCTCTTTTCAAAGTATGTCAGCCTTTGAAACAGGAACTGACCTTCAGCAGCCACGGATCCCCTCTCCTTTGCAGCCTTCATGCACTTTTTATCAGAAAGCAATTCAGTTGGGTATATTCTAATTCTCGTCTGTTAAACGTCCTTAAAAGCCTGGAGTTGTTCCTGTTCTCACTAAAAGACAGGAACTGAGTGCATTTGAGAGACAAGTCTGTCCTTCAGCTTCTCTTCCTCTGCCTTTCCCATATATGGTAGTTCTGCTATCAAACCTAACCAATTTTTTGGTGTATAAGGGTAATTTTGATCGCCACAGGTAGAAAGTATACACTCCCTGTGTGTTTCAGGAAAAACTTCTTTGGAGTAACAAGGGTCCAAGCAACTGCCCAGGCATGTTCAGCTTGCAGCTCTTTCTCCGGAGAGGAGTGGGTGCCAGGGCACAGCTGTTTGCAGGAGAGAGAGAGCAGGGAATAACTTTCTACCATTGTCACTTCCAGGAGAGAGGAGAAAAGCAAGGGGTACCTGCTGGAAAGGATGACCTCAAGGGGGTCCAGATCCCAAATAGGAGCCTGGGATTCAGATTTTTATCCAGCTGCGACCGTCAGAACTCCAACCCTTAATGAATATAGGCTTTCTTTCTCACTCACAAAGGGGAGCTGTTTAGATAAGCTGTACATCATAAATGCATTGTGATACCCAAAGTGAGAATACAGCTTTTCCTTGCAAAAGCAGTTGCTCTTTTGTGGAGGTTGAAAGGTGAGAACATGGAAAAGTTTTACATGTCATTTAAAATTGAACCACAGAGCTTTCTAAATCAATATTAGTGCCCTCAAATCTCAGACCAAAAAATGTCTGTCAAAGGAAGAGTGTGACTGTTCTCACCATTCTAGCCATCAAAGTTATTTTGATCAAGTCTGAGTGAATTTTTAATAATGATTTTCCTTCTCCCCCAAAGTCTTCTTATTCACTTGAAGGTAAAATTACACAAAGAGAGGAGCAACTTTCTGAAAAAGTGTGAGAACCTAGGGGACCAACATTCTGTTAACTCAGGATCTTGAATTATACTTGTGACAGAAGGCACTGTGAGTATGGCTCTTCAAAGACAAATAGTTTTTAAATATTTATTTTAACAACATAAAACAGTGGCAAGACTGAAATAAATCACAATTTACCACTTGCTTGCCATCTTTAACATCAATTACTGTGAAGATGATGTATTTATGGCATCCACGCCCCAATGTGAACAGTTGGAAAGACTTCCTCAGTGCTGTAAAAAGAGTCCATAAGTACTTGAATTCAAACTTAAAAGAACAACAATCCTGAAATTGTCTCAAAGCATTTCATATATTTTCTAAGTCATGCTGAGATATACACTAAAAAACTCTACTGAAACCAGCTGGAATCAGTGAGAGAGGAAAGAAAACATTCTGATTAACAGCTTTGTCACAGTAGGCTTGTAGCAGCATTTCCAGTGCTAAGCAGTGTCCTACTATAAATATTTAAAAGTTTTAGCAAATTCTAAGTAGTGTTACTTAGAATTTATAAAAAACAACTATCCAACTTAGAATATATGCTAATAAAGCTTTTCCAGAACCTGAATACTTTTGTCCAAGGCACAGACAAAATTATAGATAAAGCATATATTTTAATAGAGGAATCTACATGACAGAAGATAATAACAAAGCACACAGATCTATGACAACATTATTTCAAACAGTATGAGTAATTTTAAAGGCAGGGGGAAGACTGCTGGGCATGTATCATATTTATAGCTGTATTTACACACTGGTAAATCATACCTTTATTTGACTATTTCATACATAATTGCTATTCTTAGAAACACGACTCAGGTCAAAATTAAATACCACAAGTTGCATCAGAAACTTTTTATCTAACTTTCTTATTTTAGATTTTTTGATTTCATAATTAAAAAATACAGTCCTCTTGGAATGAAATTCTACATAGATATTTTTTCAAGCTATTTCAAAAGGTACTCATATAATGGAGATCAGAACCTAACCTGTAAGACTTAAACAGCCAATAATTGCACCAACAGCTACCTCCTAACAGACTTGTCAGAGATAATGCAAAGTTTTCAGGTTGGTTTCCATAAGAATATGGAGCACACTTTGGTGTTTAAAATGGTTACAGCATTTTGTGCATGTGCTGTAAGCCCCAATTCCAAATAACTTCTCAAACACATTTGTGCTCATAAACATGCTTTTAAAATTTGAACTAATTCTCAAGTTTCTCAAATACTAAACCAAAAGGGCAGTTTCTAACTGTAAATGGAATTGTATTTAATATGATGGTAACAAAATAGCAAACAACTTATGCTATAACCTGTAAATAGGGAGACGCAACCATGACAAAATTAGACAGCAGAGCAAACATACGCATCATTCACTCATTGAAGATGACTGCTCTATTATTCAGCTCTTCTATTCTTTCTGAAAAGTTATTCTAATTAACTAAATGCCTCCTCATCAGCTAAATCAACATCTTACAATAGGAAAACAGAAGAGTGGAGATTTCATTTCTGGTTTTGGCCAAAAAAAATATAACCACCCCCCACAAGTAAAATTGTAAAATCTTATGAATCAGGAAGATATTTCTACAGATTAAAAATAATAGTTTTTACTGCAATGTCAC
>JAOEHX010010310.1:0-12876 GCA_025448015.1 Bolborhynchus lineola | reverse complement strand
GAGACTAATACTATATTTAAAGGAAAGTCATAGAATTCTAGAGAAAATCCACTTTCATCTTCCAACTGTGAGAGAAATAAATGTAGAAAAAATAATTGGTAGTGCAGTTCAGGTTTACTACATGAATGTTATTGACACATGAGAGAGATCTAGGTATTGTTGAATGAATAAAATTATATATTTGCCTGCTTGCTGCACACTTTGGCATTCATTAATTAATTGATTAATTAATTAATTGATCAGTGCTGCTCCCAGGCAGAAAGTCAAAAACACAGCACTGCACCAGCTACTGAGGAGAAAAATGACTGCTACTGCTGAACCCATGACACATGGGGACTACATTTCTAAGTCATTTAGGACTTTTTGAGAATCTCAGCTTAATGTGCTTCATCTACGCATCTGATCTAGACGTATCTGATACAGTTTAATCTTGAATGTCTACCTTCTGCAACAATAACCAGTGCGTCAATTCTAGCAATTAGCTTTCTTGTTTCAAATAAAAGTGTGAATGTGGTGAATTCTGTGTCACAATACATTAACAGCCATCATATGCTCTTTGTTTGACTACCAGCTGTTATATGTGAAGGAATCATTTTTTTCTGTAATGAAACTTGCTGATCAATTAGGAGTAGCCAGATTAGACTCTAAGGTGACACATTGACTCTTCACATGCATATTTAATGTGCCTCACACAATGGAGTGACGATGGGCTACCCCTCACAGCTTTTGAATTTCTATACACATCCGTACATTCACACATACATATACAAGATAATTTAGGCAGATATATGTAGACATGGAGGGGTATGAGGGATATATATTTAATAGGCTAAACAAAATAATAAGGAAAAAAAATGACGGGCAAGAACCTACCTCTTCAAGTAGATTTTCTTTTTATTCTTTTGCCATTTTTGAGAATAAATTCCCGTTAAGTCTCATTTCTTTCAAATTCATGTTCTACAGAGAAGTGTTTTAGTATTGTTTTTTGAATCAATGGGCATAATGCAGAGAAAGAGGTTTCTATCTGTAGAGGGTCAGCACATTTTTAGAAGTAATACTGCTGTTATCACAAGAGTAGCCGATTAACTGTATTGCAGCAGTGAGGCAATCACTTCTGATACACCGTAAGCATTTCTTTTGGTAGAAAGTGTGCTTAAAATAGGCCTGTACACATGGAGTCCTCGCTTGGTATGAAGATTTCAAATAAGAGTACAAAGCATTTTTGTAGATTTCTTTGGGGTTTTTTTTCTATGTGTTCAATTTTCTTAACATAGACATGGGGATTTAAAGAGCTAGATTCCCCTTAAATTTTATTGCCTATGATCCAAAATAATACCTTCAGTGGCATGCTTTTTTAAGAATGAATTAAATACAAATCAGCAGAATGTCTGATCAGCACAAGTCTCTTGGAAGTATCACTATCTGGAATGGTTTCAAACTGTTTTCAGAGTTTTGGGTGGGTTTTTTAAACAGAAGTATTCTTCTTGCAACCCTAAAAATGCTATTTTTGTAGAATGAAGGTAAAACTCAATAAAGTAAAATTGTTTTCAGTGGGCTTTGGAGCTAGTCCCAGATCTTTCAGTTTGCAGATGGCAATACTTAGCCAGTCTGCACTGAAGCTGCAATTGTTTTATTCCAAAGCTACTGTAGAAAAGTTTTTTATATTCTGAATAATCCAGATAATTATAACACAACATCTAACATGAAATACTTTGTGTTAGATATTCGAAGACATCAAATTTACCAGTTCATCTTGTCCTACCAATGGGCAGCACCCAAAGAAGCAAGAAGAATGGCCCACTGCTACACAAAGACTTCCAAGAGCCTGGTGCAAATTTCCTACCTGAACATGGGTCCCTGGATAATTTTGAACATTCATCACAAGTGACATTCATCTCTAAGAGATAGTGTTATAGTTCAAGTTAAGAAAAAGTTTGTCTTTTGGACAACAGTAAGAGAAAGGGACTCCAGGAAGTGAATCACTATACAAAGACAGGATTTTTTTTTTTTTTTTTGCTATCCCTCTGGAGGTGCCTATCTTATAATTCATCAAAGATGGTGACTTGGGCAACCAACTCTAATTAAGCACAGATTACTTACATGACTAAAAAGCTGAATCTATTTAGGTGGAAGCTAAGCCTTATGCTGTGAGAAGCTGAATTTGTGTTTCTACATCTTAAATTTTCATCTGTAAAATGTTCCAGCTTCCTCACTGTGAGACTGTGGGGACTGAAACTTCAAAATCCATATGATGTCGTTCAAATATCAGTGGGGGACAAAAAATTGCTTCTCACATATAGATAGAAAAAGATGCTGGAGACAATGAACCCCAACCCCCAGAAGGTATGAAATAAATGTTTGTATTCTAATGTTGTTGGTATTTTTACTAACAAAAGGAAAAATCTAGAGACAGGACTAAGTTTAGAGTTTGTATAAACTGGATGAAAATTCAAGCATTCTGCATGAAATATCTTTAACTATTAATATTATCACTTAAGCCACAAAATCCATATTTTCAGTAATGGGTGACATTGCTTATTTGTATTCTGTCACACTGAATTTTAAAAGGCAAAATTCTCACTAACTCGGAGTTTGTTGTAGTAATATTCAAATTTTTTTCATTCTTCATGTGCTAGATACCATAGCTTATCTTGAGATCCAATGTAATCAAGTTTTAACTATTTGCACCCTTTGGCCTGTAACTGTGATCTGCCTCTTTTGATATTAAAAAGATAGAACACCGTGCAATTATTTCTGTTTTAAATATGACACAAATGTGGAATCTGTTCTTTAGAAATACATCCATGATCTGTAAGAGAACTAATGAAAGATACAAGCTTATATTTATCATGCAGTCCCAATCCAATTTTAGTTTCATAATCTCTTCTCAAAAGAAAATTCTTTAAAAAAAGCAAGAAACCACCAAAAACTAAAAAAAAAAAAAAAAAACCAAGAGATCTTATTTACTTTAGAAATCAATTGAGATCTGTTCTTCATTCTTCATAAGAAGTTATTTATGACTGTAGTTGTATTATTGCACCTCACAAAGTTACTAAGACCCCAGTATGTGTATTTCAATGCAACAAACTGCAGTTAATTAAAACTAAATAAAATAAAACGTGAAAAAAATATGTATAAATAGACAAAGTTTGCATATCTGTACCTTGGTCTGAAATCATAGTGCACAGAATAACTGTTTAGAATTAAATATCTCACTCTGAAACCAGAGTTCTCTCTGATCTTTGAATCTTTGCTACCACTGCTGTTTACATATTTTGGACAAATAAATTGTTTGGACCATCTGCAAGATTTGTGTGATGGACAACATTTTCAATAAAAAAAAAAAAAAAAGAGCAACTATTATCACATTTTATCATATCTAATGTAAAGTGAATGTTAGGGATACAGTATTTCCATCTGTGTCCTTTTTTGCTATTACTTTCAGTGTTTTTCTCTCTGCCTAATTTTTCATCTCTTCTTTGCTTCCTTTCTATTTTTTGATCTCCTTGCTTGTTTACTCTGACTTCCAGCATTACTTTTTATCACTTTTCTTCCTCTCAGGCACCTTTTTTTTTATTATTATTATTTTATATTGTGCTTCTGATATTTCATCAATATGCAGTTCTGAGAAATGTAGTTGCTACTACTATGCTGCTGGAATGATTCCTGTGTTGTAGTTTCTATCAAGTTTGATCTCTAATCATTGACTGCAGTAGTCCGAAGAGAACAATGGTGAATATGCACTAGAGGTAAGATTATGGCAAAAGGCTCTAATTCCCAATGAAAAAAATCAGGATAATACAGAAAATAAAACTTATATAAATTCTTTGTTAAATGATTTTCCAAATATTCTCTATCCAGGGGGTAAAAACTATTTCCAAAGCCGTAAAATCAATGGCTATTTTTCTTTTAATTTCTCTGACATCTGAACAAATTAAGCATTTTTGTCTCTGAACAACTGTACAAACAAATGTACTTGTTTAGGTATTTGAAATCAAAGGGGTGGTCTTCGTCCTGGGTGGTCTTTTTCCTTATTTGCAGTCATAAGCAATTACTCCACTACTGTGTGCATATCTTATGAGACATTCTGCTTGAAGATCACAGTAATTTAAAAGTACTCAAATCTAAAGCATCACCCAAACCTGGCATGCTTTCTGGTTATCTGCAGAAGGCTAAATGGAAGATTTGAAACAGCATAGCTCCTGAGTTAGAATCTTGTATGCTGTATTAGCCTTGAGCAAAATTTTACAGGGCAGCTACTTAACCTACAGGCAAAATTTCATAGTGGGAATACTGAGAGACCTGTAGCTAAAACCAGTGCTACTGGGCACCAGTATAATATTTCATTTACACTTCTTACAAAGCAATTTTTGTTAATCTTGCTGCATGAATGAGAAATCTCATCCTATAGTCTCCAATTCACTCTCCTCATGAACTCATAAAAAGGTCTTTAACCACTGCTGTTATTTTCAAGTGGAAATAATAAAATGGCAAGAGTTAAATATTAATATTCAGTTCCTGCATTGTGTCTTTCTTTGATACTAATTACAACTTGAACTTCACCTAACTCAAAAAGACTGCAGACTTCACTCAATTAGCAGTAATAGGATTAAAACACAGCTTTGGAACTGAAGATTTAAATAGCAAAAAAAACTTGGCAAATGTACATTACATGTACCAAATTAATCTCAAAATAAATATGCAGCCCTGGGTCAAATATGTGGAATGTGGAATGCTAGAGGTGTGGGGGTTATTTTGGGGTGTTTGCTTTCTTGACAGCCTCTGCATATGTCATTGCTATGAAAACTATCATAGCTGTAGAATAACAGTGCTTTTTCTTCAGTTAGGTTTATGGACACTACAAAAAGTTGCTGCCATTCACAACAGGTCTTCTTCTTTAAAGAGCACCAACCATTTCATTATGTTACACTTTTCCACATTACCAAATTTGCATGGTTCTTAGCTTTGTGAAATTTAAGCAGTCCCACAGATGCAAATTCTTACATTCAAATAGCTATCTACTGAGAAAGGATAAATATGCCCATTTACAGGTGAAGTGTCATAGACACCAAAGGTATGGTTCTACATTACAGCTTTGTACAGCAGGCGACTGAATTTGTGGAAGAGAGCTCTTGTGTTACTTTACTTTACTTATACTGAGTTGTAAATGGTTTACTTTCTGTTTGCATTTGATGGGCAATGAGTCACTTCATTTTCACTGTATTTTTAGTATCTGCCTCTACATTGTACGATGCAACACCCAAAATGAAGATGCTTTCCATTTTAGGAAGTCCATTTGACTTCCAGGATAAAATTGGAATGTCCTAAAGTTCCTTTCCAAATCAAAAATTGTTTGACCTCAGTTATAAAAAGCTGTCTGTATTCTTTACTCAGAGGCAAATATTAAATATTTACATCACGTTTTACTCATCAAAAGCTCATATAGCAGGACCTGTGAAATATAGCTTGAGATCCAGAACAATTTGTGAGTCAAGACATATGGAAATGACACGCTTAGCATTTTTTTATTTCCTTCAAACTAGTGGAGAAATCAAGCCCAAGATTTGCTACGTTTCTGTTGACAATAACCATGTGCTTCACTTCCGGAAAAAATACCAGAGAATTACTAAATGCCCTTTTTCAAAATAGTACCAGAAGATGCTACATAGATTTGGAAATGGGCATCAGTGGTTGCCAATTTCCAAAATCTGGCCCTAATATTATGAAAGATACAAACTCCACAAAACAAAAGAAGGAATAGTACTTTCAAGGGTAAGGTTGATTACTCAGAAGAGTTGTTAAAGATTCCTTTGTATTTAAGTTCACTAATAAAAGAATTTTATGGGAGTTGGTATAGTAGCAATCTGTAAGAGGAAATACAGTGTAATCAAGATCACATGCCAGAAATCAAAAAGAATTTAGGAGAAATAGGGTTGGCAATAAAAGGAGCTGAAACACCATGATGAAGATATAGAGAGATGCCTCAAGTCATACGGGTTACCAATTGCAGTACCCCAGAGTACCAAGAAAATGGTATGTCCAGCTCCAAACCTCCAAAATAAGGAAAAACTGTGTGATCTCTTGAAGCAGATTGGCTTCAGCCTCTGTTGTTTTGCTGGACTGCAGGTAATCACAGATAAATCATGACATCTTGACACTATTTCAATTGTATTTCAGTTTGATTTCAGCTACCTGTAGAGGCAATCTGGATTTTCCATTCATTTCAATCTCTTTGCCTTTCACTCCAACAAAAGATGTTAACCTGAAATCAATTGATCTATAAATTGCAAGGATTTGGTCTGGGTTTTGTAGCAGATATTTTTAATGCCCTGTCTCTGAAAAAGTATTACTTTCCTGAGTTTTGAAGCTCTGGCCTCCACAGGTCCTAGATCTTTGCTCAGAAAATAATGTACAGAAGCTAATTAAATTGCAGTATAGCTTTGAATGAACCTAACCCTGTCTAACCCTGCTCAGAAAGTAGATAGGCCACTTAATTAAACTGGATCATCTGCTTTATGACATAAATAAACATACTGAACTTGAAACATACGAAACGCTTTAAGTTTTTTCATGTTTTCATATGAAACACAAAACAGACTTGAGCGTACTGAACTTTTGGGGGATGGATGAAAGTTCTTTTGGATGAATGTATAAGATTCATTACCTCATTGCAGGGCTAGTAAATGGCGGATGGGTTTGCAAAATTCTCCTTCACAATATAGCCCAGAGGTCTCTGGTATATCCAAACCAAAACCTCACCATCTTCTCTCTGGAGTTTAACTTAAAACTCCCCATTATAAGCAGATAATTACCTAATCACCTTCTCCAGTCTGTCCAGCTACAGAAGTGGCCATAACATAAAAAAAGCTGCAGAGGTTGATCTGGACAGATTTGGAGCCAATAAATCCTACCTTGGTGAGGAGGGGAAAAGACTGGGATGAACGCACAACACAGAGACTACAGCCATTAGAGATGGTTGTCATTCTTCATGAAGACTAAGGGACTTGTAGATCTCCATTCCTATGTTAATACAAACACCAGTGATTGTATAAGCTGCCAAAATATAAGCCTCCAAACTACACTTGCGGTCAGACCCTTGAACTAAATGTACTCCCATTTCTATGCTGGGTTTTTTCTGGCTCTGCTATGTCAACTTTACATTGCAGATAGATAACATTGATTGAAAAAATCTTTAGAAAACCTTTGAGAACAAAAAGAGCAATTAATGAGGGCTTTTGAAGAGGTGCAAACTGCAATGGCCAGTTTACTTGGGTATTAGAAGAATGTAACCATATTAATATTTTTCAAAATAAGAAAGCTCTTATAATAAGAGATAAGAGTCAAGCTGTTGGACAACTTGTACATCTGATTTGCTTGAGGATATCTATGCAAACTGCAGAGTAAATGAGCTAAGGCTCACAGAATAATGCATGAGGTCACAAGAGGTATTTTTTTTTACTTTTAATATATTAATGCAGTTGAAAAGGAAACAAATAATCCTGAATTTTCTAGGGAGGTAAGGGAGCCATAAACACTGCAGGGACTTTGCCGCTAGCATCCAGCAATTTACATACTTTTTATAAAAGTCAGAGTTGGTTTAAACTCAGAAGAAGTAGACCAACCGCTGTTAAAATGATTACTTTTTCCCTGTTATGTCTGGATCAGGTCTACACCATCAGATTCGAACTTTTATAAGCAATATAAAATTCAGGCACAATTTCCAGTTAAAAAGGAAACCATTTCTGTGGGGCTTCATAACAACTAACAGTTTCTTCCCCCCTCCCCCCTTTTTTTAATTTTTTTTTTTTATTTCAGTGACAATTCTGATATCCAAAGTGGCAACTAAATGCTCTGATAATTAAATGATGTTGCCACAGTACAGCCTTTATGTGTTTGTCCTAATAAATGTAAGATGAAACTCAACTGCTCACTTCAGCAAATGCTAATTTAAGCTGAATACCACCAGCTATTTAGGGAGAGAATTTTTGCTTTAAATAAGATTAATTTCACAAATGAATTGTGGGCTCCTTCCTATAACAAAGGCCATTGGTTATTCATCAAATCTGAATTATAGGTTTAACAAACACTTGTATAAGTATCATTAATATAATCTGTTATGTGCAGGATATAATAATATTTCCAACAGTCAGGTCTCTTCAAAATTCAATTACTATAGTCCTCATTATAGAGACTAGCACTGCTGTTTCAAAGCTCTTTTTTCCCTAGTGACCCTTCAGCTCAACTATTTCTTGCTTGGCTGCCATTTTTGTCAGTTCAAGAATAGTATGACTGTCAAGTCAGGTCTACACTTCAATTGGACTCCTAACTCCCATCATGTTTCCTACCTTTCTACTGGAGTCAAGAGGAAGCTGGGAGTCCTGATATGTTTCTAATTATGGGCTAGCATTTAAAAAACGCTGATCTGCTTTGCAAGTCTGTAAAACTGATTCCTTTTCTCTGTTGAAGTCGACAATAAACTGAGACTCCTTCCATTAATACTAGAAAAGCCTGCATGCCCTCAAGGTAGGGCCAGCAGTGTTTCCACTATTCTTTACAATTTCAAAACCTTTGTTAATTCCAGTTGGGAGCTGTTAATATTCCCCAAGGAAAGAAAGAAAAAAATACATTCGCTTATCTCTTCTTGTAAATTGGCTCTGTCTTTATTTGCACCATCCATGCTGAAATTTACACAGACCAGCATATGACTGTCAAAAGAGCAATTTTACAAGATGCTCTCAAGCTATAATTTTATTCATAAAATTAATATGTTTGGGAAAGTAGGGCGCACTGAGCTCCAAAGTCATGGAAGTGACAATATTTTTGAACTGTCCAGGACCTTGTAACTTCCAAACCTCAGTGAGGGTGAGAACTAGTTGGCATAGGTCAAAACAGTGCCAAGAACTTTTCTAAGAGTGGCTGAGAGGATGACTGCCTGGACATATCCTGAACATACTTAAATGTACAAGTGTGGACAGACAGCTCACTGCTGCTCAGGGTTCTGAGCTGAGAATACATGGGAAGAAATCAGGACATCCTGTGATTAAAGCATGACTATTTTTCTTCTTAGACATGTCTTCCATACTTCCTGGTCTCCTTCATTTGAAGAATCACAATGCACTTAGGCTGAACCATCCTAACAGTAGACAGCTTCGAGTCCTTAAAGAATTGTTGCCTGTGATTCTAATTTTGAGTCAAATATCAAATTCTGACCCAGCATTAATGCTTTCTTCATCTGATGAATGTGATAGACCTGCGAACTTACTCAGTAGCAGCGACATCAGTGATTTCCAAGCTACAGGAGTGATCGCACAGAAGTAGGTCAACAGCTGTGCTCAGATGTGAAGAGGTGTGTGCAAGAATAGACACAGCAAAAATAAAAAGGTCTAAAAAATGACAAAAATGATGAGGTATATGGGAGGAAGAATGGAGTCTGTGGACTTTGCACACTGTAAGGTTAAAAGATGAAGTCTGTGAAGATTGAAAAGGAGAAGAAAAGAAGAGATATTATAAAAGTCGACAAAATAATGAGTGAGCCTGAGGATCCTACACAGATCTCTCTATTTGTTTCCCACTTACACGTATCTTTTGGTCCCTATTCTGCTCCTCCTCTTTCCACATCTTCCAAAATGTATTTTCCTTTCCTTCTCATTTCCTTTTTCCCTCTTATTTCTGAACCTCTTCACCTCATTTCCACCTTTCCTCTACTCTCTATATATTATTTTTCATTTTATAAATGTTAATACCCAGTATAAGGGTTTTATTGATATCACTAAATGCATGACATTAAAAAACTAACATCACAGTCCATAGAAATTAAAATCAACATATTTCAAATGACTGCCATGATAAAAGTCTATGTGAATGCAGCAAACACACAGACAGTCATGTTTCTAGAAGCAGCTTCAGCAAACAGTTCAGGAAGACAAAAAAAGTGAAATTACTGCAATTACTTTATTTGTGATAATTTGACAGAAAATTAAATTTTAACCCTCAAGCATCAGCTCATGAGCTAATTCTAAAGCAAAATATATAGAGGTGAAATTCATTTGACTGTATGAGGAATTCATTTGTGTATGAGAAAATGAAGATGCCTACATATAAGCTAATCATCGAGACTCTTTCAATCAACAGGGAGAAAAAAGGTACTTCAGGAGTGCAATCCATCTTCTTTGAAAATAAACACCTAAGATAAGCCAGATAAATTGGATCTTAAAAAGGTCTGCTTGCCCCACTGCCTACAAAAGGTCGCTGTGATATCTAGTTCAGATTTATACACTTGTTTCAGGGAGGGGGGATATCCCAAGAAAGGCACTCTGAAACAGATTGTTGAGCTATATGTACAGCTGATCTATTCTATCTTAAGTATTCTTACGTTCCTGTGAGCTGCTAATGTCATTTACACAGAAGTTGTGGACTGGAGCAAAACCCTAAGATAGTGTTACAGAGCCTACAGAGGCAGAGGAGAAATATTCCTGGATCTAAAAAAGATCTTGGATATCTGATGCACCTTCATGCTTTCAAATAATGTTTTTCTGGGAGTAGTTAAACACTGCTGTTCTGTTCTCCTTTTCTTATTGTCTTCTAATCTGTCAAATATCTATCAAATTATGTGCCTATCCATCAAAAAACCCCAAATGATTTAGGAATTGTTTGCATTGCTGTATAAAATGTGGGAGTCTCTGCAACCAACAGAGGACATTGGAAAAAGAACTGGAAAGTCAGTGTAGCAGACACTGAGAAAATAAGGCTCCCTACATGGGAGGCAAGGTGAGACTTAGTGGAACAAATATTTTTGTCTCTCAGAATACTTTCTGAAAGACATGACTGCACTCTAGCAGTGGCTGCACTGGAGCCGTTCTGTTTTTAAATACAGAATTTGCTTGCAAAAGGGTTCTAAAAGATTAAATATAAAAATTAAGCCCCAGCAGCCCTAAAACATCTATTTCTGAAATAAATTTATAGACATGTTTGTTATAAGCTTACTTCCAAGCTTCCTTAGTGTCCCGTGTCACTGCAACAGTATTACTCTCCCTAGCTACTCATACAGAGGATTGTATTAGGACACAGATTTTAAACTGGTTGACAGGCAGACCATTATGCGGAGCTTTTCCCATTGTATGCAAACAACATCACACTGCCCTCACTGCAAACTATGTGAAAATAATCATCAAATACTTACCTTGTAGGGACCTGAAATCAGGTGAAAAGGTTCTTATCCAGGGACTCCAGTATCAGCTTCCAACCACTGTGCCCTGCGTACCTCCCTTGTGTATACTGCAGAGCCTTTTCAAAGAATTTTGTTCCCTCTGCATTTGCTGGTAGATTTTCTGCAGGTTGTCTTTAAACTATTTTACATTAGTTAAACAGATAGTGTTCCCCAAATTTTTCATTCTAATTTAGATCTTTTTTTACTTTCGTAATTTGCTGGGCTTTCTGTCGAGTCCTTACCTTCTTACTAGTTTTCTACTGGATCCATGGAGATCTGAATGGACACAGCATCCAGTAATGGTCAGAGCAGTCACAAATACACAGGTAAAGCCAGTATCCCTGGTCCTAGTCAAGGGCTATTTATTTATGTAATTGTTTAGATATACAAATTTGATAGTTTTGCTACAGTTTTGCTCTGGCGGCTCATTTTCAGGTTGCTCAGCATCTCTGACTACAAAGTCCTTGACAAAATTGCGGGTTCAGGATAAAGGGAAGTACAAAAAGACAAGAGAAAATGGCCTCAATTTGTGCCAGGGGAGGATCAGATTGGATATCTGGAAAATTTTCTTCACTGAAAGTGTTGTCAGTTTGGAAAGCCCATGTTATTCTATTCTAATGGCATTCTTTTGCACCCTTTTCCAGTCCTTCAGCAAAGAAGGGACATGCAAACTGTTTTCAGTACTGGATAATATATGTATCAGAATATATTCAATAGAGTTGATAATGTACTTATGTAGCAGTGGGCCAAGAACTAATTCTTGTGCTACTCTGAAAGACTATGCTGCAATTGGCATTTCCAAATCCACTTTCACATTTGTCAGTTATTTAGTTTATTAATCCAGTTTTTGCATGGAAAGTTAATTTGCCATGGGTACTTATCAAGCACCTTGAAGAAGTCTAACTATATTATATTACCAATCTTACTTCTATCAACCAAAATTGAAATCAGATCAAAACAAAGTTATTTTGACAAAATCCATTTTCCATAAGCTACATTAACTTTAATTCTTTGTTAAGTAAGTCACTTATCAGCCATTCTTTTGCTACTTGTGATGAATAATCTGTTAGCTCTTTTAAAATGCTGCCATAACAGAGTTCTTCCAGACATAACACCTTCTCACCAGGGAATTTATCTTGCTTTGAATATTTTTATTTTAATTATTATTTCTGGTTTCAGAAATTATAATCACTATAATACTATATTGCCCTTTTTTAATTAAAAGTTGCCAATGGCCTGTAACAAAGGACATGAACAGTTCTGAACTTTCAAACACACAGTCTATCACAGACAACAGAGAGGCATGCCGTGTTGAAGGGAGAGACTGGAGAAGAAATATATATTTAGTACGTGTCCAGCTACATCAGCCCCATCGGCAAGTACATCTGCATCATTTGAGAGTTCTGAAGGTTTTTAATGGCTTTTGGGTACCCTTGAGACCTGCCTGCTTATTGTGATGGAGATCAGCATGTTGCCACACGTACAGAGTGTGTTTTACCCATAACCATTTCATCTGGTTCTGAGAGTTAAGCAGTGTCGGGTTTGGGCCTTGTCTGGGGTCAGACGATGATGTAGGAGGACCAAGAGATCTTCCCCAAGGCTGGACAGTCATGAGTGGCAGGGTGTGTGAGACAGTATGGATGAGTATCTAGTCCCCTGGGCCACTCCAG